>OMKK01060208.1:3556-22600 GCA_900302305.1 Polymixia japonica
CACAGGTGGGCAACACTATCCACGCTGCGCTACAACACAAAAGAACTGCGCGAGTGGTGAAATCTGAGAAAAATGACTTCAAAGTTGATCCTTTTATCCTCGTCCTGCCCCGACAAAACACGTTGTTGGTACGGAAATGGAGTGTATCACGTAGTAGCATTTATCAGTATGGGCAAGTACTTATATGGGCATATTAGCATAGCCAAGAATATTCCTCTAGATGTTGGATGATCTTATTTATTAATATATTCACTTATTATTATTATTATTATTATTATTATTATTGCACTTACTGTTACATTTGCACTCTGGTTGGATGCCAAACTTCTTTCCGTTGTACTGTACTAGCGTGCTGTATAATGACAATACATTTTAATCTAATCTAATCTAATTCATATATTCGTTCAATCTCGTAACCTCCGCACCTTTCCTTCAAGGAGAAAAACCCTTCGAGTGTCGCATGTGCGGCCAGCGCTCCCGGGATTACTCCGCCATGATCAAGCACCTGCGGACCCACGGCGGGGCCACGCCCTACCAGTGCACCGTCTGCCTGGAGTTCTGCAGCAGCCTGGTGGCCATGCAGAGACATGTGAAGAGCCACCCGGCCCAGGACTTCCCCTCCGACTGGAGCATCAACAACACTTACCTGTACACCTCACACACCTAGAGGCCGCCGTGCGCAGGGTGGAGCGAACAGGGGGCCGAGGCAGGCCCGCACAGATCTATCTAGCACAAAATATTAACGCAAAAGTGGAATGTAATTCTCACCTGGGCAGTTGTGTAGAAACGCACTGCGGTGCGTTAAGCCGCACTTTGGTGTTTTTTTTCTGAGCCAAACCAGGACAAAGGCTTTTGAGCCAAACCAAAGGCTTGCTCAATGAGCTTTTCCCAGCTTTGTAGGAGTGTAGAATGTAATTGAACCGCATACAGCAGATCACAGGTGTCGCGGTTGCAGTCTCCACGTTTTTCCAAGTTCACAAATGCTTTGGGGTTTTTGATACACATTACCGCCACTAGAGGGCGCCTCAGGGCAGTCTATCTCTATTGTGTTAAAGCAGCATTATTTTTCAAGTATTGTGACTTTTCTCTAGCAGTTATTAAGATGTATAACATATATGTGGCAGAAAAGGCTGTAACGAATAGACCACTTTTTTCTATTATACTACTGACGCTTATTATAGTAGTCCAGTCCACACTTCTTGTTGAGACTACTCGGTACCAGAGCCACCTTATAAATGCTTAAACAGCCATGCATACACAAAAGTTATCTTTGCAACGTTTTACACAATTCATTGATGAAACATGAAAGATGTTTATATTTTTATCAGTATTGTGCTAAACATATCTGTATCTTTTTTTCTGTTAGAACACATCTTTCCTGGGACCGAATGCAGAACTAGGGTATTAAGCTTGCAGTATATAGGGGGAAGGAATCAAAATGATCAAAGCTCCAGAGCTGCAACAATTGTTGTGAACGATTTATTTGTGCTTCTGGTGCGTGAAGGGGGAACTACAACTAATTCTATATTATGGTGTTTCCTAAGCAACATTAAACATAAACTCTGCCAAACAGGTAGTGAATTCTTTGAGTGTGTTCCTGTTCGATTGCTTCTGGGATAAGAACCATTTATTGTATTGAAATGTCAATTGATATTTTTGAAGTAGGGGGGACCAAACTAGGGAAGATGTAGGCAAATGTTTTTGAGCGTTCTCTTGTCTACTTCACCAAAAGATTTGGAGGGGCGTAAATTCACATAACAAGACTATATCCACAATGCGAATTAATTTAGAGAACATAGATAATGACGCCACAGATGAAATGAACCTGCCAACAAGGTAACAGCTGTATTTTCAAACACAATGCAGGAGGCAACATGAGCACAGATGAGACTGACTGACATCACACAGCAGTCTATCTCTATTGAAGCTCAGACTGAGCAGTGAGACAACTATCTTGCAAAGCAAACTATGCCTATATTTCTCAAATGCAATTCAGCACTAATTGCGTTTCATTTTCAAACGTTTGAAAAGGGGGATTGATGCTCTACTAACCACCGCTTTCACTTCACACCTTCGACCGTACCCCACGTTTATAAATTAATTCAGGGTAGTCTCCATAACACTTTAAACAGGCTACATTTTAACCTGATATGGAAGCCTAGTATCAGTTACGGAGAGCTCTGTTCCTGGCTGCCTTTATACTCGTTCATTTCAGACACGCTCTCCTCAACGATGTTACCGATGGTGGTCTTCCCTGCCACCCCCCAGTCTCTGGTGGGTTCGGCGTGGTCATCGAGCTTACAACCCGCCAAAACCAGTAACTGCTGGGCCTGTTTGGCGCTGCAGGGGTACTTGGTAGGTGATAAGGAACCGTCGCAGGTCCAGTCAGATGGAGGCCTTTTCCAGGGCCATGCTTCTCTCAAAGTGTCCCAAGACTCAATCTCCGCAGGATGTTTTGAGAACAGCCGCTTCTCTGCCGACTGAGAGGTAAACCCCTGTCTGTTAAAGGACGCAGCGGACCTTCACACTGTGTGCTTTGTCTGCCTTTCGCCTTCAAAAGCATTTCCCAGACTTTAAATATCTCCTCCAATTCCTTTAGGCGCTTTTGCGTGCCAAGAAAATCTGTTATTTACCGAGACTGCAGGAGTTCATTTCCAGGCCGGCTGAGTTTGTTTTGTACATCCTGACTATCTTGACTGTTCTTAGGGAAAGCAGACAGAAAATGTCTGTGTATAGCGAGTACATAATGGATGTTGAGCGCATGGTAAATATTTTATTACTTATAAAAAGAAAATTAAACAGTTGAGCTCTACAAAATATATTCCACTAATGTCAGCATCTAATACGCCTGTTATATCAATGAGTCGTCGGGGAAATTTGTTTTCAAAACACCCACAGGTGGCCTCAATTCCGCAATTCCATCCAAGGTCACATTGACCTCAAACGATCATAACAGTTCAGGGTCCAGCTCAAAGAAGAGCGCCGATGTGGTGTAGCTCGTTATGAACACAAAGAGGAACCAGTGGTATTGGAGGTCCACAAAGCAAGTGAAAGTGTCAGAAAGGAAGCGACGCAAGTTGACGGCGCTTTCCATCCTTTTTGTGGACGCAGCTGCTCCCGGGCGTCTGGAGGAATAGCGGGTCAGCCGGGCGCCAGGAAGAGGACTAGCGCTGAGGCCTCCGAAGGGGGACTGGTTCTGCCCTTGTTAGGCGCACTGAGTAGCCCGACATCGCCGGACCAATTCGCAAATGCAAATTAGTCTGGAACCTCTCAGTTAATTTTCAGTTTTCAGCCGTTATCAACGGGCGCAGACCAAAATGCCTCTGGACGCAATTGGATAGACCTACAAGCGATCGGAGCAACGTTTTACGGAAAATGCCTCAATGGCGCTCCTCTGTACATCGTATCAAACCCGCCCCCATATTGGAAAAACAGACTGGAAATCTGTCTGGGCAGGGCAGACAGAAAGAAAACATGAGCTCACAGAGTCATCTGGTTTCCAGGACACACACTGAGGACACGCTGAGGAAAACAGGACATTCTCAGAGAACAGGACATTCTCAGAGAACAGTGGCGCAAGAGGGCTAGTTCTGTATCTGTGGGATCTTGGTTGGTTGATGGAAATAACTGGATATTTTGCCCCGGTAAGGACTGTAAGGTGTGCCTGTCGTACTCTTGTGTCGGCGTATGGCTGTTGGGAGTTGTGAGGAAGTTGCGAGGAATCACTAGGGACGATGTTAGGTAGAGGAAGAGGACCGCTGGGTGTGTCTGTCTAGAAACAAACAAAAAAAAAGACAGAAATGGTAAATGTCCGTCCAAACATTGTTTGAGCTTTGCTCATTCACAAGGGGTCATCTGAGTTCATTTCAGGTTCCTCATCTGGTCTTCATCTACGAAATATAAAGGAACTGCTTGACTAAAAAGTATCATGTGGCTTCATTATGACTTGTCTGGCTTACAAAATAAGATAATAATAAATCATGTCTTTATTGCAACAGCAGAGGACACTCTTATTTTTGTTTGTGATCTCATCTCTTCCACAGAGTATACAGGCTGCAGCTGCAGACGAGGCTTACAACACATCTTACAAATGTTACAGAGATATACGATACGAGCACCCTCCGTAAACAAAACTAAACAAAACCTAAACAGACATTTTGAGAGGTCAATAAAAGGAAATAAGATGTTCCCTTACATTTATAAGGTGGCTCTGGTACCGAGTAGTCCCAACAAGAAGTGCGGACTGGACTACTATAGTATAAAAGAGTTTGTCTGACTAGGGTTGGATATCCGCCGTCCGCTGGGCTCATCCGGTGACTCCTATAGGCCCCCGTGGTTCCTGTGCTCGCAGATCCAATTCACCCTCTGGTCTCAAAGTTAGAGTCGCTTCTGGTACCAGGATACGTCACTGAAAGAGGGCAGCGTCGGAAACGCAAACAAAACCACCAAGCGGGTTCGGGGGAGGCGCGCGATGACTCTCGAGCTTCGAGCGTTCTCTGTGACGCGGCCATTTACGACCTGAAGACACGGTCGTGTTAAGATGACGGAAATCTCGTGACCTGGCTCACACATACGTATCCAGATAGCAATTCACGTTTGGCCCAAATGGCGGCCCCACGTCTGCAGTCCGCTTATGGCCCAAATGTGGCCTTGAATGACGGCGTTGACTCGGCGAGTCTGGCTGCCTAAACTCAGCCACAAGTCCACCTTATATACCTACGTCCAGCCCGGCTGATGGTTTCTGGCCCGGGTCTGGCCCACACAACACTTTCCAGTGCCGTAACTGGGCTGTAAGTGCCAAAAGTGACCCATATTTGGCCCAAATGTGTCTCCTTACAATTACACACACACACACACACACACACACACACACACACACACACACACAGATGGGAACAATCAGGATTGGCTCCTGGAATAACCACACCATTAGATTTCAGGTATCCATTAAATCCTGGAAGAATGTAAAGAAAAAAAGCCAGTTAAATCAAATGAGAAATAAACAGAGCAGCAGTACAGCACAGTTCCTGCTAGTAAACTGTACACCATGGTCCTTAGAGAATGTTTACATTTTAACCTTACGCAACCTTTTTATTTGCGGCCATTATGTCATAGACACCCCGCCTTAATAATGAGCATGCCTTAAAAGGAGTATCTCGATTAAATTCCAATTAAATTCTGTGGTGGAAATGTAATAATTGCACGCACAAAATAATTGTGAGAATGACAATAGTTGCTTCAATGTGTAGCAATCATTTATTAGTCAAAGTCATATACTAATATTGTTCTTCTCCTCTAAGGAGAAGGCTACCATAGTCAAAGTCCGGTCCACCATCTCCCTGACAGAGAGTCAGAGGGAATGGCCCCGAGAAGAGAAAGCACAGTGGCTTTGTAATCATACTGTACAATAACAATTCTAGCTTAGCTTCACAGACAGGCCTTGAAACAGCAGGTGCTCTAGTAAGGACATAGGCAGAGAGAAAGTTATGGCTGCCTTTATGCTTCGTCTACCTAACTAATAGGAAACTGCAAGAGTCTAAACATTATTTTAACACACAGTCACTTTCTAAACATAAATAGTAGTTACATGAGTTCATCAGATTGTATTTTTCCATCACAATTCCAATTTATCTTAACTTGACGTGCCAGATGGTTTGTTAAACAGAACCATCTGGGAAGTCTTCACTGGAAACTGTTCGGAAAAGGGCAGGCACTTTCAAAACATACTTGGCAGGTGATTGGATGAACCATCTGTCTATCACCTGTCCACCACGGGCTAAACCACGGCCGCAGCGGCCAGAAGTTCCTCGTAGGATGCTGATTGGTCCGAACCAGCTGTGATTCGGCCGCAATCGCATTTACTTGAAGCCTGACAAGATGGATTCTCGCGGGACGCGCTTCCCGCGGTTAGCTCTTTAGCTGTTCTTACATTATAAAACATCTACATAGCACAGAGTGCTGACTGCTGAGGGTTATTTAGGCCTACTAATGTGGACCATACATCAATTAACCCCCCAAAAACAACGCAAGTTCAAAACTTGAAACTTACTTGAACAATTCAGAGGCAATCCCCTTTATGTGGAGTTGGATGTAAGAGATGAAACACTTGGTGACGTGTTCAGGGGTACAGTTGGGGTACACACGAGACATGTGAGGACTGAAACTTTGAAGACATTTGCTAGTAGAATCAACGGTAAAATGTTCTGTGGTTTAAAGGATTTGGCTGACACGGTTGAAAATGATAGGCTGTAACATTTCTGCATCCAAAGGGATTCGATCAGAGAAACACAAAGCCATATCTTTAACACGTGAACATTCGGCTGTGCGGGTCGCTTGGATGGATGTCGTTGTATGTAATATATGTAAAGGATGATGTTGTGTTTTTTTGTAAAGAAGAAGGAATCCCACGATTGTCCTGCCTCTCTGTCTAACCACATCAACCCCTCTGGGAGGAGTCTACACTAACTAAATATCAAGAGCCACTTCCTCGAAGCCTATGCCTTCCATAGAGAACAGTTTATCTTTTGTGAGAGAGGGCTGTTAGGATGGTATACTCAAAGAACTGCAAGAATTTAACTACCTATTGGGATTTAAATTTGAAGAGATGTGTGCCATGTGACATGAGCTGGATAAAACCAGGTATCCATTATTATTATTATTAGTAGTAGTAGTAGTAGTAGTAGTAGTAGTAGTAGTAGTAGTAGTAGTAGTATTAGTGTTATTATTATTATACTAGGCTATAATGTGACTAAACTATCATTGATGTCATTATCATCCATAGGATATGAATTTACCCCTAACTGTGGTTATGTTGACAACGGGGGTCGCCGTGACAGCAACACTAAAGATTGCGACGTCAACACTTTCAACAATGGCAGTTTTGAAAAATGTAGGCCTTGCACTTTATGCCAAGATGGATATGTGCGCCTCTGCAACGCAACGACCGATACGCAGTGTTGCCAACAAGGGTAAGATGATGGTTTTGCTTTAGAAGAGAGTAAATGACAGGTTATATTGACTGGTAGGTTATTAGATTCAGGATGGGGAACTTCTCTGTGTTATGAAGGACCAGCCTAACAATCGAGAAAGACTTTTTTTCAAATTACCAAGCAGTCTGTTATGGGTCTGTTATGTATCATTTATATTTGATCGATTAGAAAGGTGGCTTCGGTTATCGGGAACGTGGATTAAAAAAATGTGGATTAAAACAGACTAGGCTTGGATTATAATGAGGGTGTTTGTACGGAGGGGAGAAGCAAATTGTTGCTTCGATTTAGTTATTAATTACTTAAATCGTTCCCTGAAATTATTAATCCTTCTCTCGAATTAGTAAAAGCATGCCTTTTCCAAAAAAAAAAAAAAATCATTATGATATTTATACGGTATCTGTGGATGTCTTATTTTTTGTGCAAAAAAACCAAAACGTGTTTATTTAGCATATGGAGAGGAAACAGTTAATAAAGTCAGTCTGTGAAGGTTTATCTGAAAGAAAAGTTCTAGACCAAGACTTTTATAATGATAGAATAACAAGTGCAGATGGGAGAGTTCAGCAGTGGAAAAAATACAGGAAACGAGAAGTGAGCAGAGCAGAGGTGAAAGGTTCAGTAAAAGACAATGCAGGGAATATAACAGACATCTGCTTTTTTAACATAGTCATCTGCAATGTCTAACTTTATCTCTTTTCTGATCCTACTTAGACAAAACTACCCAAATGACGCATACACTACGACGGTGAGTGTGCAGTTAAAACCTGCTAAAGGTCATGCTTTTTTTGTATTTTTATTTTTCCAGGCATGCAGTGGTAAGATATGTGTTTGAGATGGATCTTGCTTATTGAAAATTGACAGTTAGTTTTTATTTTTAATTTTAATTTTTTTACATTTTTTGGAAATGGATACAGCTAGATTGTAACTTAACGTCAATTGTAGTGAAATTCCCCTGTGAAGGGATATGATCTGACGTACCTTAGTTTCAAGATGATCTGTGACTCACAATACACAAATGAGTGCAGGGTGAATTGTTGTATCTGTATACCCACCACTTGGGTTATTGAAATGCAATGTTTCCATATTCACAGTCCTTAAACGTTTTTTGCGAATCGACAAACCCATATTGTTTATGAAGCAGCTTGCAGCTTATACAGTCAAAAGAAACCTTATGTAGGTTTCACTTCACTTTCAGATAAACAAAGGATCAACGGTTATTCCACCTGCAACAGTCAGCAGCCCAACTCCAGCTGGTTATGATGTACGATGTAAGTTACAATCGCAGCATAAATAAGAATACTAAAATTGGAAGTTGAAATATGATTTTTTTTTTTCTTTCTCATTGTCAGGGACAGCGTCCGTTATAACAATGGCTTGCATCATGGTTATTGTGGTAGCTTATTACATCATCACCAGGAGAAAAAGGGGGTTCTGTTTCCGAGGTGAGCATAAAGGTTAAGACGATCTTATCTCTCACTTGACATTATTTGGGTAATGTAATGTAATAAATACTGTAATACATTAATTGACCAAATAATTGTTTCAACTATAATAATATATATAATATAATATATATAATAATATATATAATTTTCTAAACAATGTTTACATCTAAAATCCTCCCAAGAATCCGTTCTCCTGTAGTGTGTGAGGTTTTTGATGGACAGGGGAGAGGACCAATGGAGAGGTGCTGCAGGGGAGGAGAAAAGTCCAACTTGTTTTGAACTGTAACAGCTTGTTGTTGTAATTCCCCTTCACTACCAGTAGAGGCAGAATAGTGCACATAGCAGCTTTAATATATAGATGTACTAAAAATGAATGTCCCAGTTTACCAACTCAACTGTCTCACTTTACCTGAAGAAGTGACCTGAGCCTTACTGTGTTTGATGGTCTGTAATGTTTTTAAAGAATGGACCTTGGAACAAACATTTTGTATCAAAAAATAATTTCTGTCTGAGCAATTCAAATCAAATATTTACTGTAAAAATGGGGTTCAACATAATTTTTTCATTTGCTGTCCCGCACTGCACCTGGCTTTATGTTGACATTAAATATTTACAATTTCTCCATCTATTGATGTGATGCTGTGTTGATTTTGTCTTTTCTATTATGTGCTTGTCTCTGTCAGGGCTCAGGTTTAACAAAGATGGACACCAAACTATAGAGAACACTAAAGGACCATCATACGATGAAGAGTTTTATCTCTCAATCCAACCGTATAGCAAGGATCTGGATGACATTCTGAGTGAGTTGAAGTGACCCTATTATCTCTACATCTACTGAGCCGCCCACTTTTGAATCTGCTCCTGATTTCAGCTTTAGCGATATTTTTTTACATCGAAGGGTTTGTCCGTTTGTGTGTACGCCTGTCCCCAGAAAAGACGCTCACCTCAAAAGGCATGGAAGCTAACTAACTGCACACCTAACTTGCTATTGGTAGCTAAAGATGGACAGGGAGGCCACACCGTTATTAGACTCTATGTCTTGTTTATAAAATGCACCTAGTGTCACGTGCTTTAGGGAGTAGTTAAAACCCCAACCACGGTTTGAGTGCGTCAGTAATGGTAGCCGTACAACGCTTGAGGTGTGGTGCGAGGCTTGGTCATCAATGGAAGAGAAAAGAGTAAATAAAGTCCGTATGCTAGCACCAATCACATCTCTTTAATAGAATTGTGTTTTGTCCGAGTAGGCTCTTCTTCAGGGTAATCAGGTCAACCAGGTCAACATATGTTACGTTATTCCTTTGCGTTTGCCTCGGTTTCTCAAAGCATTCTGTTTTTCATTTTTAGCCACGTATAGTTTCAAGCATATATCAGCTGTCTCGACTCCTGGCTCTTGTCCTTGCGCTGGCAAATCCTCGCTGCACAACAGATTCACTTTGCCGCCGCTCTGAAATGCCTCTGCTTTGACCTTTCTTCTGCCTTGTTTGACAGCCGCCCTGCTCATTTGAAGGTGACCCGCTGATGTTTAATTGATGTGTTTTTATGTAAGTATAGGACCATTTTTAAATTTTATTCAAACCCATCGTCATTAGCGCTCCTACCAATGATGGATGACCATCTCTAGTTTCAATATTTGGTTATTGAACATCATTCGTGGGGTTTTATCCAGTTCCTTTGGGCTTGAAACATCTATAATAAAGTGGAGTTGGATCAGTTTAGTTGGAGCTGCGTTTCTGAGCTCTGCTAATATTCCATGTTCTGCATCAACCAATATTGGTGCCATATGTTGATCTCTTCATCACTTCATCACTCATGTTAGACGTTGTCCTCCTTCCTTCCCTCCTGCCCACGCTGAGGGTTTGTGGGATCTCTTTTTTCATAACCGCCAAACCTCTTGTTCCAAGGTCCACAAGTCCAGTCAGCGCCTTTACAGACAGTACTGGACAACCTTGATGTCCTGGAGGAACTCGTGATCCTGCTGGATCCAGAGAGCCACAGTGTGAAGAACACTAGGCACCTGGCATCCCATTGCTCCTTCCCTTCCACCTGGATCACCTACACCTACTCCATGAAAGATAGCAAGAGCCCCCTGACAACTGTGTTAGAAGGTGTTACCAGCAAGTACCCCGACTGGACAGTAGGGCACCTGGGAAGGCTTCTGAAACAGATGGGACGCAATGACGCCATAGCAGTTCTGACCAAACTCACGTTAAATGAGAATGAGGAGTAACGCTGATATGCATTTATGGAAGCCTATGTTTAGTTAGATTTAATTATTCTACAATGTATTATGTTTATTACCCATTTTATTAACGTTGTACGCTCCTTATTTTATGGCCTTGGGAGTGACATGCTCCTCTCTATGAATTGTGTATCTGGTTTCCCTTTCACTCCTGTAGATATTCTTTAGATTAACCCCCGAAACACATAACCTCTGGTCTGTATAATGTTGTCTTATGTATTATGTCCTCATAGGACCTCATACCAACCCCAGGCTGCCCCAAGGACAGTATATATAAATATTAAGTCTTCCATCATAACCTGCTACAACTCTTTGATTACCTCACCATATAAAAGGTTCTGTCTTTCTTCCTTTAGGTAGAGCAGACCTTCATGGAGTAACATAGTATTCTTTGTACGTGCAATCTCTGCACATATGCTGAATAAACTGTTATTGAACAATACTAACCAAAGTGAGGACCTAATTTCCTTGACACATCAAACGCAGTACCATTGTCTGAAGCATGTTTTTTCTGATAGAATAATAATATAATATAAGAATAATATACTTTTATAATTGTGTATGCACCATTTCAAACCTATTGGGTTTATTTAATGTCATACAGGAGACTGGTTGATTTGTTCAAACATCTTAACATCTTTATTAAGCAAATAACATTATAAATAAAAAAGTGCATAGAAAAATTAAACAGGTTTAGAAATATGTATACAATTATTTACAAACTCAGGGTTTATTTGTACAAGGTAACAAAGACACATTTAAAGTTCACACATATTTTCTCATTTTTATGTCTTTTACACTTTTTATACTTTAAAATAACCCTACTATATATATTTATATATAACATACAGCTTTCTGAACAGATTCTGGGAGAGATGGTCATGGTAACTTCAGGTTTCGACTAGTGCTTTGCATCCTTCATTAGCACACAGGCCAGCTCTGCAGGACATTAAAACCAACCTACTCCTAAATTATCGTCTTTTTGTATTTGCATTAGTATTCCCGAACGTCTGTCTAAACAACTGAGGTAGAACCCTTGCAAGAAGTTGGGAGTGACTGCTCTCGTTTTTCAGATAGATGATTGACACACGATAACCTGGGCTCCATCCTAGTGATTGGACGTGCGGACGTACAATTGGAAGGAAACTAAGTTCTGGACAACACTCAATTCAACACAAATATTGTTGGAGAAAATAAAATAAAGAAAATAGAGACGGGCTTGGGAGGGAAAACAGTGCTCACCATACTCCTTTTGGTGATTCTAAGGCCATCAGTACTCTGTCCATGAAAACTTGACTATAACAACAACAACAAAAAATACTAATAAAATAAAAAATATATTTAAAAAAGACCTGCTTTATAATTTCTCTCATAAAGGCATAAATGCAAACACACAACCGCCCCGAAACAAGATTCAAGTAAAAGAGTGAAAAAAGGAAAATCATTTGTAAACCAAAAAAAAAAAAAAAAGGGGGAAGTACTCCCGATTTATAGACCGCCACCATTTATACAAAGCACAAACTGTAAATTCTACTATTTCAAAATTTGAATAGAAACATGAATAAATATAACTATTGATTTGAACAGTGTGGATTCAATTATCCTCATGAATGACAGCATTTAACATTGACTCAGAACAATATTTTACATAATTCTAAGGTGCTGAGTGCATTTTTTCCAGCTCATTTCCAGACTGAAAAACCGGTCCTGAGACTCGGAGCTGAATGCACACACTCAGTGGCGATGCTTTTTTTTTTTTTTTTAACAGTGCTGCTCTCTCTGACACACGTCGAACTGCAGGGGAAGTTCCAGAGGACGCCAAGAATATAATTTGTATGCCGTTAGTTGACTACACATGTGCAACTGTAGGGAAGTAAAGACTTATTGCAATAGGTTATCAGCATTTGCCGTACGAGCAATAAAAACTATATTTAAAAAAAACAAAAACAAAAAAAAACAAAGACCGATTCAAACTCAACTCTTCACTTGGGTAGTGTTTGCTACATACACTGTGCATCAACAAAAAGAGATTCTTAAAGACATGTCTTTGAATATGACACCGTTACCGATTCAAACCGTTGATAACGCTCCCTTTCAGAGCGAGAGCGGAGGAGACCGGCTGGAAAAAAAAAGCAGACCTACGTTCTAATGTACGCCTCTAAGCAGACACTATTATTTATTTATTTTTTCCATGTGATTTAAACGTTCTCTGAGAGATCATATATTTCATACACATGATCTTAGCAGGATAAATTTACGGATTAACAATTTTTGATTTGCAGGATGTCTTACTCAAGCCTTGCCGCTTAAAAGACCCTTTCAAATCTTAGCACCATGGTTATCTTAAGGAAACAAATATCTAAAAAGAAAATACCCATAGTGAGAAATGTTAAATATGACTAAAAGCATGATAATATGGACAAATCGGGTTAGGGTAGGAATATGGCTCACAAATTGACTTGACTTATCACTGGAGGATGGAGCCAACATGATTACAAGTGTACTATCAACGGACATGTCCTAAAAGTTAAATCAATCAAACATAAGATGTCTCCGAAAGCCTAGCTATAGGTTATCAACAATGATTGAAACAAATAAGGCTTGACGTGTGTATCAAAGAAAATGTGTAGGTTCCATAAATATCAAACCAGGAAAACCACAAAGGTTAAATATCCGGTTCTTATGAACACCCACGCCCCAATGGTAGCTACTTCCTACACAATTTTTAATCCTGTGTTGATCTTGCTCAGCCAGCTGTATGTTGTCGACTGTTCACTAGCAGATTAATCTAGGCTATAGGCCATTGTGAACATAAAGCAGGCAAGACACTTATCAACAGTCAGTCAGTTTGCTGTGCAGGTCCTCCTCATATTGCCCAATACATGTCTAGTCCACCTCCACGTCTGAACTGCCAAAAGTTATCAGCCCCATCATCTCCCAGTCTCATAGTGGCTAATTCCCTTGCTGTGCAGACTACCCACTCCCACCCCAAACCATATCCAGTGAAACCTTAATTTAAGGCTTGACTAGTAAACAGGACCCTCCTCTATTCATAATTCATACGAGGGACATAGTTAGGACTTAGTTAAGGAAGCGCCGACATCTCCGAGCCCCACAGTTACAGCTGAGCTTGTTGCTGGCGTCTTCAATCGGGAACTTGTAGTCATAGGTGAGTTCCTCCCCCCTGTAGATCTTCCTAAGGGCAAAGATGACAATGTGCTTCTGGCCTTCGACGTTGATGACACGCGAGTAGCAGTTAGGCTCACAAGAGTGGTTGATGAATCTTGCAGCGTTGCCATGCATGGTTGCATCTACCACATCAAAGTCATCGATGCGGAACATGTAACAGCCAATACCCTAAAAAGGAGACAATAAAACATTGTGTCTTGAATACATACATACATACATACTGAACATTTGTTACAAAATGATACATTATTCATTTATAATGGTTGAGTAATATTAGAATGAAAGTAAGTAATGAAAGTAACTCTAGAAGTAACTAGTAACTCATACACAACAATATTTTGCCCTTAACCAATATTTGTTATGTACTGTTTTTTGTTAATGGTGATAATTTAGCTGCCGACTTTTTTTTTTTTTTTTGAAGACAAATGTACAGTGGCTCGCAAAAGTATTCATACCCCTCGAACTTTTCCACGTTTTGTCACGCTACAACCACAAACGAAAATGTATTTTATTACGATTTTATGTGATAGACCAACACAAAGTGGCGCATAGTTGTGAAGTGGAAGTGCAAAGTAAATGATGCATGGTTTTCAAATTTTTTTACAAATAAAAAACTGAAAAGTGTGGCATGCAAAAGTATTCAGTAGTATTAATATTAGTAAATAGAGTCCAACTGTGTGTAATCTAATCTCAGTATAAATACAGCTGTTCTGTGAAGGCCTCGGATTTGTTAGAGAACTAAAATGACTCAAGACAAATCAAGACTAAAATGTAGTTTAAAAAATAAAATCTTTACCAAAATCTCTTTATTTTCGTTGACAAAAAACAGGAGACAAAATATTAATGGTTTTTTTCTAAATTGGATGAATTAATGTCTCTACTGTCGCTATGAGTGGGTTCCCTTTCTTCCTCCCTGGGTCTGTGTGTCGTGATGTTAATGCGGTTGCCGGGGTGATGAGCGGGACTGTACTGGCCCGGCTGCGCTGATGTCATGGGAACTGTTATGATGTTGGCTCGGCCAGACACTCTCACTTCCTCAGTCTTTTATTACTGCCCCATTACTCCAATTGTATATTTGCTATATTTCCATTTATAATCTGTAATTTGATTGATCCATCACACACCTTCCTAAGATTTCTTCCATTCCTTCTTAACTAGAGTTTTTTCTTGTCCGATGGCAGGTTAAGGTCAGGTGGCGTCGTTTAATTCTTTGTCATTGTGAGAACAGAGATTTTTATTTTTATCCTGGAACTCCACTAGAGTAGCTTTGCGTGATTCACAGTTCAGAAAAGTCCTTATTTATCTTATACTGGCCCTTTATGCAGCCCCTCTGTTCAGCCTCTGTCTGAAACAAGTTGTATTAGCTCCTGTCTCTTTAAGGCCTCCCTCCCTAAAAGCCCACTTCACTCTGATTGGCCAACATCCTCTTACCGGTGTGGAAAAAGAAAGCAAACTGTAACCCTACTAATTAACATATAATTTCTCCTTCTTGATTGGAAATGGCAACTTCTCAAATCCAACCGTACATGTTCAAGCCTGAATCTGATCTGGAATATGAGAGTGGACAGCACGAACATCCACAGCAACAACGATTACAGCAGGACATCTGTTTGGTGAACGTGTGGGAAATGTGCTAAAATGCCAACTTAAGTGGAAAACGTCTGTCATCAGGGAATAACAAAGGTAACGTAAGTACTAAAATGTTATTCTGCTGTCGCCAAATGACTGTATAGTATCTCCCTGCACTGTCGGTTATAGTTGATTGCTTATTACTTGAAAAGATTTTGTTGTAAAGACGTGCATGCATCATCTTTGACCGGGGAACTTTTGTCACTGCCTGGAGCAGAATGACCATATAAAGAAATCTGTCCCAAGTTGATGTCAGCTCATGCAGAAATTAGAAAAAAAAAAAAGTTTGAAACCTAACATTCAGAGCAGTCTGAGCTTTTTGCTCACAGGGATTACATTATCATTCGTTTAGCTCATTATTTGACACTTTGGACACGTTTAATATGAACATCTGACATTGTAACATTATATACAGTCACCGGCAACTATATTAGGTACACCTGTTCAACTGCTTAACACAAATAGCTAATCAGCCAATCACTTGGCAGCAACTCAATGCATTTAGGCATGTATACGTGGTCAAGACAACTTGCTGAAGTTCAAACCGAGCATCAGAATGGGGAAGAAAGGACATTTAAGTGACTTTGAACGTGGCATGGTTGTTGGTGCCAGACGGGCCGGTCTGAGTATTTCAGAAACTGCTGATCTACTGGGATTTTCACGCACCACCATCTCTAGGGTTTACAGAGAATGGGCAGACTGGTTCGAGATGATAGAAAGGCAACAGTAACTCAAATAACCACTTGTTACAATCAAGGTATGCAGAATACCATCTCCGAACGCACAACACGTCGAACCTTGAAGCAGATGGGCTACAGCAGCAGAAGACCACACCGGGTGCCTCTCCTGTCAGCTAACAACATGAAACCGAGGCTACAATTCACACAGGCTCACCAAAATTGGACAATGGAAGATTGGAAAAACGTTGCCTGGTCTGATGAGTCTCGATTTCAGATGCGACATTCAGATGGTAGGGTCAGAATTTGGCGTACACAACATGAAAGCATGGATCCATCCTGCCTTGTATCAGCGGTTCAGGCTGGTGGTGGTGGTGTAATGGTGTGGGGGATATTTTCTTGGCACACTTTGGGCCCCTTAGTACCAATTGAGCATCATTTAAACGCCACAACCTACCTGAGCATTGTTGCTGACCATGTCCATCCCTTTATGACCACAGTGCACCCATCTTCTGATGGCTACTTCCAGCAGGAAAATGCACCATGTCACAAAGCTCAAATCATCTCAGACTGGTTTCTTGAACGTGACAATGAGTTCACTGTACTCCGACAAATCTGCAGCAACCGCGCGATGCTATCATGTCAATATGGACCAAAATCTCTGAGGAATGTTTCCAACACCTTGTTGAAAGTATGCCACGAAGAATTAAGGCAGTTCTGAAGGCAAAAGGGGGTCCAACCCAGTACTAGCAAGGTGAACCTAATAAAGTGGCCAGTGAGTGTATATATGTCCGTTAAAATAAGGAAAAGCATAACATGTCCCCTTTAAAGTCAAATTCAATGCTTTTGACGACCTCAAGAAATATAATTTCAGATTTCTTTGATAGAAAAGAGACAATTTATGGAGTCCTACTTTGGAAAACTAACTTTTCCTTTCTGTTGTTCTGTCAATTCAAACGTTTCCATTCAAACCATTCAAGAGAACAGTTCAAGCATATTAATAAGCTTAATAATAAAAGTCTGGGCGTCTGAACTTTCAAGTCTGCTACAAACAATGCAGTCATTAGCATAACCCTGGTTGTTGCCACTGCGTACCGCTGGTGCTACTGAGATCTCATGTGGGATCCAACGGCTTTCACCCCCATGGTCCCTAATGTGAACGTCTTTCGGGCATAAATTGCACTTTGCCTCGTTTCCTGCCGGTGCCAACTACCTCCGAAACGTATCTTCCTCCAACCACTTTTCATTGAACTTGCGTTTCCCCCGTCTGGGCTGATCCCTATCTAGCAACCACGACGGACAACAACAAAAAGATGACGTGGAGCCAGGTGTCTGTAGCAAGCTAACGTGACATAAACATAACTTCTAATACCAAGTTAATCAAACAAATGCACACTACTGGACTTTTTACGGTAGGCCGTTGTACGTGACAATTTCCCATCAGCCTTAAAAGCACCATCTGCAAATGTAATATCTACAGCAAATTTAAGACAATTCATGACTTAAAGACTTTTTAAGGAGCCGCGGGAACCCTGAACTAAATGGCATTTTAGTCAAAAGACTATGACTAAAACTAGATCAAAATCTGCTGCTAAAATGACCACTAATTTCCACCACATGTGACACGGCAGACTCACCTTGCCATCATAGTACTTCTCCCTTTTGTCAGTGAGCACGGATCGAATGACAATGCCCGCGTATTCAATAACCATCTCCCCTGCTTCGATGTTCCTCTTGCAGAAAAGACCACGGCCATGGATAGCAGACCTAAAACAGGGAAGAAAAACAAAACTGTTAGACAGGACATTAAGTTCTGACTAGCAAAACACGTGGGTTGCCATAATACTGTGTAATGGCTTAGGTCCCTGCATCTCAGACTACATATATCCCTTCTGGTTCAAGATCAAATACCATGAGACCCTTAATGTGTCCCTGGTTAATTCTGACGCTCGCAGCCAGGCTTTAGTTCCCCATCTCCCGTGATGCTCACAACGCATGTAAAAGGTGGACCGCTCACTCGTTACAAAAAAGAAATTCTAGGAGACAAAACAAGGAGGTTCCAATTCTTTCAAGACAACAACATGAAACCCTGTATAATGTTGTGTAGTATCAAGAAGAGCAATAGTCAAAGTATGAGGGGTTTTAAGTGCAACTACAACCATGACCCATTTTGCTTTTGGCTAGTTGCTGTAAGACATAACACTGACACGGTCCCCGGATGAAAACAAACAACAACATTTCTTCAGGTGATTAGGTAATTTTCTAATTAAGAATAATGGGTTTTCAATGGGTATATTAGTTGAGCTGTCTTTTAGGCAAGGTTTGTGGCCAGGGTTTTAAGCAAGCAGTACGTCAGAGGCAGCAATGGGGGCTAGTGGGTGGTTGTGGTTGAGGAGGAAGCATACTAACTGGGACACAAGGTAGCTTAGGTAGGTAGCTTTGTGCTAGCATTACATCAGTAGTATGATTGTTTATTTTCCTACAATTTTTTTGTTTATTAATGTGCATTGTCCCTGACAAATAAACCAATAAAATAAAATTTAAAAAATAAATAAAATTTGCATTTTGGTTTGTAGATGTCTGGGGTAACCTTGAGTTAGCACTAGTTTGGTAGCTATTAGCATTTGTTTGCACATTGGTTTGTGTCTTGGGTAGGTCTGTGTTAGCCTATGTTTGGTAGTATGTGCGGTATACTGGGTTAGGGACTATTAGACAATGCTATCTGACTGATAGTTTGACATAATGAGGTTGGCTGCACAGCTGAGCACGCCTCGGCATTCAAAGGAACATGTCAAAAGGAGCTAATCCGGATGCAGATATATCTGCAGGGTATCTGCTCTCTGGTTTGGCAAGTGTAGTATGCCTTCGGCAGACCTGTG
>OMKK01060209.1:3527-18012 GCA_900302305.1 Polymixia japonica
GTATTATTTATTTTTTATTATTATTATTATTATTCATTTTAATGAGAAAGGACTTTTTCCTTTTTTCCATATCTATGCGTCAAGCATGACAGAATGCAACTGAAATACATGAAACAAAATACCACATGCAAAAATGGAAAATTGTAATGTCTAATAAAGGTAAACAGTACAGTAAAAGTAAAAAATTGCGTTTTTGAGCTGGTTATTATTGTATGCCAACCCCTGCTGATATAAATCGCTTCACCACTACATTTTTTACAGTTAAGTGATTTTTGCACCAAAATGTTCAAAATGTCAAGCTCGTCCCAAAACGGTACTTGGCATAATGTGACGGATCACTGTCCAGGCTGCCGTGGTTTTGCTAGTGCGTGATGATCAATTGCTGACCACACCGTTCTGTTTCTGTTGGAAGAAAAACTTGGCTGGCGGACGGCTTTTTTTGAATTGCATATTAGACGTTTTGTGATGATCTTGTCCAGAGCAACGTACATCGAGTGCACCAGTAGAGAAGGCTTCAATTCGTACAACACCAGCATTACAAGCAAACAATTGTAAGGATTGTAAGGAGTTCAGAGCATGTTGTTTTGGCGCCTTGACAACATTTCTATGAAGAAGTGATGTAGAAAGGATTTTTTATGAGGACACAATAGAGTACAGTAGAAAAATGTGTTTTCCAGCTTTAGTTTATCTTATTTCCTGATAGACTGTATTGGATTACACTGTATCTTGCAAATTCAGAATCCCAAATATATAATCTAACCACTGTATCATCTGCTGTGTACTTTAGATATCAATGAGTGCAGGCATTATCCAGGTCGACTCTGTGCCCACAAGTGTGACAACACTGAGGGGTCCTACCAGTGCAGCTGTACCACAGGATTCAAACTGGCCCAAGATGGCCGGAACTGTGAAGGTAAACTCGCATCTGGTCTCACTCATTTACATAAGTGCAGCGTTTCATAAACTACAAATCAGGACCCTGAATGAATGAATGTGTACATGAGTGTCCTAGTATGTTGCAATGAGGCCGTTGCATCTGTTTACACGGTGTGGAAGAAACAATGAATTTTTTGACACAGCAACTTGCATTTTAGGCAAGTAGGATTTTCTGTGGTGTTCTCAAACAGATATAAGCCCCTGGTATAACAAAGATGGCGTTGTGAGGAGTTGTGGTGGCTTACCAGGCTGGGATACATGCCATGTATTCACAAATTGATGGGTTTGAATGCGGTTCTTATCCTAGTCATTAACTCTCCCTCGTCCATCTCTCTTGTCTCTGTCTGTAAGACGATGAAGTACAAATGTAGACAAATTGTCTCTGAACAAACTCCTTGCGTTGTTACGACATACACTATATACCCCTCCTCGTTGTTGACAGATGTGAACGAGTGTGAGGCCAACCCGTGCAGCCAGGAGTGCGCCAATGTGTACGGCTCCTACCAGTGCTACTGTCGTCATGGCTACCAGCTGAGTGACATCGACGGGATTACATGTGAAGGTACTCTGAAGCTCCCCAAGGGGCAGCGCGGGTCTTCGTATACAGAGTCGCGCCCATTATCTGCATCTTAGGCAGGTTTTTCTTCTTTTTCATGATACCAACCGGCCATTCTCCTCGACTTCTCCTCTGTTCTCAGACATCGACGAGTGCGCCCTGCCCACGGGAGGTCACGTGTGTTCCTACCGCTGTTCCAATGTCCCGGGGAGTTTCTTCTGCACCTGCCCACCGACAGGCTACGCGCTGTCTCCCAACGGACGCACGTGCCAAGGTGAGGAAACAAAACCCTGTACCGGTGCTCTGCTGTCACGCGACATGACACCGTGCCTTTTATCCTCTCTTTCCATCTTCACGTGTGAATATTAAATATATACGTAAAATGCTGGTGAATGTGACGGCAGATTTATGCAACGAGATTTCGACCAGACTATTATTCACTTAAAAACTTAACTTAAGACTTAAACTTAAAAACATTTTCAATGGGTGACCATCTGACATGATAGTTTTTGGCTGGACCACAACAGTGGGGCCAGCTCTATAAATCCGAATGTATGTCCTTCACTGACTGACTGACTGACTGACTGACTTACACTATTGGCCGGCCGGGTGTTGGAGTTTCCCCATTGGCTGATGTCTAAGTTTCAAATTAAAAGCTTTTGGCCACAATTTCACCATACACGGTCCAGCCATATACTAGGGTTTGACCTAGTCTTGTTTTTTCCACAGAGGCTTTATCTTAAGAACTATTGGAGCGTGCGTCCACCCATTCCCACAATATTCACACTTCTAACTCGATGAAGTCAATTCTGGGTTCGTCATCCTCGTTAAACGCCTAACTGTTCCTTCCGTGCGTGTGTCCAGACATCGACGAGTGCTCGGCCGGAAGTCACGCCTGCTCTGTGACCGAGAGCTGCTTCAACGTGCAGGGAGGATATCGCTGTCTGTCCTTGGAGTGCCCGCCAAACTTCCGCCGACCTGCAGAGGGGTGAGAGCTGACAAATTCTGGTCTCGGTGGACCGATTAACCCCCGACGTACCCTCTCTCTCTGTGGTCTTGTGTCCTTTATCCATCATGCCATCTTTATGTTTTTTAGGGTTAGTTACATACGCATGCTTTATTTGTGTACTCACGGTTTTCGTGGTGTGGACATGTCGCATGTTGTGCCGAGTCGTGTACAGTCCTGGATATGGATTTGTCTGGAGGTGGACTGCTGTTGACGTTCGCCCACAGTCACCACTTGATATAAGCTTTAGTCAGTCAAGCACACTTCATTTACTCTTTGCCTCCGTCTTGTACTCTCACTCTCTCTCTCTCTCTCTCTCTCTCTCTCTCTCTCTCTCCTTCTTCTTCCCTGCGTATGCAACCCACGTTGCCCTACCCATCCCTTTGCGTTCTTTCCCTTTCAGCCGTTGCGAGCGCGTAACTTGCGAGTTCACGCGAGACCCTGCGTCGTGTTTCTCGCTGCCGTTGAGAATCTCCTTCTACAACATCACCTTCCCCACCAACACCCCGGTGCCCGCCGACGTCTTCCGGATGGGACCCTCCAACTCGGTAGCCGGGGACGACGTGCTGCTCGACATAGTCTCCGGAGACGAGGACGGATACTTCAGCGCGCAGAGGCAGGCGCACGGCGGAGTGATCTCGTTGCGCCGCGCCCTGCCACAGCCCCGGGACTTCTTCCTGACTGTGGAGATGAGGCTGGTACGCTACGGGACTACGTACCTCTACATGGCCAAGATCGCTGTGTTTGTCACCCATGAGCAGCCCATCCGCCCAGCAAGAAGACTGCCATATTAGACGTTTTGCGATTTTTGGCAAGGAGTAAACCAAGGTGGACCTGGGATGTGATTGGATGATAAGATTTTGATAAGATAAAATGGCAATTAGGAAGTTATTTTGTAATGCAACCCCAGGAGTGTATTTGTATTGGGAAGTGGCTGTTCCTAAACTCTGCCACGTCTAGAAAAGGAATTATGTTTGATAAGATTTTGTTATAAAGCAGCTGTTTTATATTCTATTTTACTCCATGCCTTCACGTTTTCTAGTTCAAAACATTTCTAATAATTATTATTTATTTTAGGATGTAATGTAGCAATAGATATTAGTCATGGGTGTTTTGACTTGTATTTACCACTAGGTGGGGTTTGTTAGCTATTTAAATTGATCACTCCGTTACAATGAGAGCCTTGTAGTCGCTGACACTGACCACAGCTCCCTCTACCTCATGGCTGTGCTGCAGCTTCACGTTTTGTACCATTTCTATGTTTGCAATTAAAAAGGATGTGATAGACAAGAGTGGCTTTTTACTTCCTAAACAACAAACACACTCACTCGCGCGCACACACACACACTGCAGTTCTTTTGCCAATATTCATGTGCCTCCTCTGCTGTTATGATTAATAATGTTGAATTCAATTTTTCCAACTGGCCTGGCTTTGACAAACTGACTTACCATAGGATCAAAGACAAGCCGCCTTAGTGCATAGCCAGAAAAATAAACATTGCACTTATTTATAGGTATCCGTGGCCTGGCCAGTATGGGGTCTCAATTAGTGGTAGAGCAGCATTACATCTCATAAAATGGATAGTGCTTTTAGTGTTAGTGTTGGGTGGTCATCAATTAATCTCCTGTAAATGATACTAAAACACCAGTAGCCATGTTGGTCTGCTAGATACATGCGGCTGGACACATTTTCCAGTGTTTAATTCGTTCCTTATGGTTTTGTGGGTTTACAGCATATAGAGTTGTTTGGAAATTCACGTATGTTAAATATAGATGATTAAGATTTGCTAAAAGGTTTTGATCTTTTTCCTACTCCAAATTAGGAGTCAATTTCCATCATGCTATATATCCATTTAACTGAAGTTCATTGTTCAGTATCTCTCAGTAGAGAGGATCCAGCTACAAATGTTTCATTTTCTCAACCTAGCACCTAAATTACCTACCTTTTTTTTTTTTTTTTAAAGTACCAAAAGTAGACATTTTATACTTTCTATCATTTTCTGAGAGGAGATACCACACAATCATTTCTGTGGCTTTGGTCTGAGACTTAACGATCAACTTGGACCCACCTGCTACTAATTACAAGGCCCCATTCCCCTAACAGTCTTTGAGGGTATGGTCAAAAGAACTTCTCTGTCATTAGCTCAGGAGACCCTCACTACCATGCCTCTATGGTTTGGCCTCTTTTTAATGCATTCATAAACCAGAGAGGTCTATGGGGTTGTCAGGTGTTGCCAGTTTCTTACGCAACTCTCCTAGAGAGCGTCTGTGAAGTGAAGTGAGCGTCAGATTATATGTTGGGGTATGTATCATAGGATGGAGTTGTAGAGGAGTTTTAATACAACTTGACACCTTGTTCAAATTCTGTCTATGACTTTGTCGGTTTGTGTCAGACATCTACCTGTCTCTTCCCTTAGTGACGCTTATGAATTCCCCTTCTTTCCTCTCCGTAGTTTTCTCAGTTTCCCTCATTCAACAGTCTTTTCTTTCTTCCCTACCCCCCTCTGTGTCTCTCTCTCAGGCTCAAAAACGATGGCTCTGTCGGTTTGCGTTGTATAAAGGCCTGTCAACCCAAAGACATCGGCTGTAATCTGGACCCAAATTTCCTCATCACCCACACTGTCATCTCTCTGCCCACCTTTAGAGAGTTCAGTGCACCTGAGGGTAAGGCGACGTCGAACGGCAGCGGTCGAGGCAGGGGTTAGAGAAAGAGGCTTGTGACCGGAATGTCAAAGTGCCCTTGAGCCAGGAATTTAACTCCTCAGTCCCTCCAGTGTAGCTGCTCAGGCCAACAGTATGGTAGACAGCTGGTTGAACTGGGTAGCTCCCAGGTATGAATGCGTGGAACTGTTTGAACGTAAGAGCGGGGCTGAGTGCTCAGGCAACTTTCACTGAATAATTAAGGTTACAAAAGATAGTTTTTCTCATCAGAAATAGCTTACTTTGTGTGTGTAATATATGACTTGCTAGTGTAATCTCTTTCATTTTTATAAGGAGGGTAAAAGGCTGATGAACAGAATGATAAATTGTTTGATCTAATCAGAAATGACTTCAAATGATTTCAAAAAGTTAAAAAAAACAAAAAAACAAATTCCAACAGAAATTGTGTTCCTGAGAACGGTGGCTCCGGTCAGCCGTATTCATCTCCCTGATGCCATGGACGTCTACTTTGACATAATGGCTGCGGATGACCAGTTCTCTTTTGACGTTGTGAAGAGCTCCTACAATGACATGATTATGGGTAAGAGAAGACTCAAAGTACTCCCTCACTGCTAAGTTTACATCAAAACGAGTTTGAGGATGAGCGGAATCAATTAATATGTGTAGTGTATATGTATAATAGTTTTTTCATCTGGCACTGCGTGCGTGCATGCGTGTGTGTGTGTGTGTGTGTCCACCAGGGCTAGCCATGCTAACAATATTTGCACCCAGGGAAGCGTCAGGTGTTAAAAGCATCTACAAAATGGCATAAGTCATAATACATTATTTGACATCAAGACCATGTCCCAATCTCAATGACTGGAATAACTGGTTCTGTCCCTCAGGTGTTGTCCGGCAGGTGAAGCCCATCACCGGCCCCGTGGACTTCATGGTGGAGGTGGCCATGAACTACATCAAGTCGGGGATCGTCTCCCACCGTAACATCGTTGTGATCCACGTCTTCGTCTCTGAGTTCTGGTTCTGAGCTGTGAAACGGCCTGTGTCTGAGTTCAAATGCGGGGTGGAAACGATGCATACTCGGGAAAATTATATTTGAATATAGTTTTGAATACCTGAACTAGTTCACGTCCACCTGACTTATCTCGCAAGACACTGAAATAACCTCACGAGTTGATACATGTGATCGTGATACATGTGTATCATTGTAATATTCAAAATGTATTCAATCACCATTTTAACCTATGTCTGCCGTCTTAAAAACGTTATTTTCAACATATCCTTGTTTAGTTTGGGACAGCACACATTCGTGTTACTTTTCAACTGACGTGTTACTAACACAAGTAATTACTAGTATTGATAAAGGTAACTTAAAAGTGTGCTATGCCAAAGCCATACCTTTTTAAGAGTCTAGTATGAAATAATTGTGAATATTGATGGGACCTCTAGATAAATGGAGTGCAAATAGACATTGCACGTGTCTGAATACTTTATGTTGAGTCTAACTACACTGTTTTCATTGTTCCTGTGATGCACTGTTGGTTAACCTGTGCTACATCTGATCTGTTTTGGGAGAATACACGCAATACTCTTCATTGGATAATCAAATACTGAATGTATGGACTTGCTTTCATTATATTATTGATTATGATTTGAACCAATTCTCACTGTACATGTGAATAAACACTACTGCTGACTGTGTCCACATTTTTGCATTTAAATCACTAGATCCTAGACTTCTATGGTCTTTTGAGGAGAAATATGTTACTGTAGACCAAACCAGCCATCTGTTACATAAATGGGGTTTCAGAGTAACTCAAATCTGATAGGCTATATGATGTTTTCTTTGTTCCCTAACCCGACAATTCCCCATAATACCACTTCCAGTTCGTGAAGATATGTGTTCAGGCATACCACTCAAACCTTCAATGATGGGAATTATATACTGGCTGTGTTTGGTTAATCGAATATCTTATTTTAAAACTTAAAATTGGCTTGAGGAGGATCTACCATCCATAATCAACTTTCTCCCCCACCGAACTGCCTTTCATCAGTGCTTTCTCTGCCTGGCCAAGGAAAACACAGGACGACCACGGGGCGAAAGACATGGTGATCTAAAATACTCTGCCATGCACGGTTATGCCAAAGATTGCTGGTGTGGTTTTGTTATTGTAGCTGCAACAATTGCCCCACAACTTGTCTAAGTTGAATGATGATAGATCGATTTCAAGACTAGGATAAACATGGCTTTCAGATGTGAGTGTAGTCGAGGGAAGCAGAACATAATTATTGACGTTTACATGGCTACCCAGTGCAAATTTAAACGGTCAGACAATCACAATGTAAATTAAAAAGCAAGCATGGTTGAGGAAGTGTTAATGCTGACAAGTGTTTGCAATGAAAACAAACTAACAAGTAACACATGTTCTGGCTCCGCCTTCATTTTGATTTGATCCAATGACATGCTAGAAACCTACCCGGAAGTCCCGCCCACGTGAAAGAAGCACGTAAACATGGCAGCTCCTACTGACAGCGCAATGGACATCTCAGTATCCATCCCTGGTATTTTGAATGAAAACTTCTGCCTTCACCATCTACAGTTGTTAAAATCATTTACAGCTGAGTTACGAGATCAGGAATACAGGTGCGAACAAAGTTATTTGTTGCCTACATAAAAGGAAACGTAGTATTTTAGCCTGCTAGCTGAGCTAGCTTAAACAACTGCCAGTCATGCTTTGTCAGATGCTAGCTAACTTATCACTGTTCTAATGTTATTTTTTTAACCAGTCATTTCAGTATTGCATATTACACAGTCAGCTAGCAAGTTCAGCCAGTCAGATAACCGTATTACAACTCAATTATTTTCTTTTCGATTGATACCCACCTTTAGATGGTTATCTGTCAAAGATAAGTACAAGCTGGTGATTGTCTTCTGCTTTGGCCTCACAACTGCCAATGTTTTTAAATGCATCGAGCCAACCTTCTCTGTTATTATGGTATTCATTAATTATACTTAATTAATAGCATAATCGCGCTATAGGTGCTGAACAGTGGTAATTATCCACTTTTTATCAGTTAATTCCTTATGGCTTACTATATATCCACCCCCATTCATTCCTTCCTTAATCTATCCATTCATTACGACTGTCACTAAAGTTAACACATAGTCTGTGTTGCCAGAGATGCTGTGGAGGAGGAGGTCTTCTGCAGTCTTTTGAAGGTCTTGTCCAAGCTGTGTGATGAGCTTCAGGCTGCCGGTGAAGAGGAACAGGGCCTGCAGTGCGTTCCCTTGTGCGTTCAGATGACTGCTGAGTGCTTCAGGGCACAGAGGAATGCCTGTGTCCAGAGCCCACGCAACCAGGGACTGCTCAGGTAATGCAGCCGCTTGGATGGCAGATGCAGGTTACGGTGCCGATTAGGGCTGGGCGGTATGACCTAAAATTTATATCACAATATCATTTGAGGGACGCATGGTATGGTGGTTTTCTTAAAATGTCAGTTCTTCTGAAGGGGTAAAACACTGGTATGGCAACGGCGGGGCAGTTATTAAATTTACTCTTTTCTAGCTGTATTACTAGGACATATTTTGCATAGTAGTTTTAAGAACATTTATTATGCAAAAAATTAAGAAATAAAAAAATTAAATACAGTTTTGTTTTTTTCTAGCCATCTCTGAAAAATGCAGCTCTCATACTTTCTCAAAAAATACAATGAAATGAAGCCGCACAAAGTGAAAATAAAAACTTGTTTAATACTGTATATGATTCACCAGACCATTCTTTAACCATTATAATTTAAGGCTTGAAAGTGCGTGTGTATAAACTTCAAACATTGCGAGCAGATTACAACGCAATGTTAGACAGATAATATGTAAAATACATAATATGCATGAAATGTATTTGCATTAAACTTCATTGCAAGCTTCTGTTGTAACTGAATGAATTTGTAGAGTGTCTTGGAATAAGAGATTAAACATTGTGTATTTTAGTTTTTGTAATTACACAGAGATAAAACACAGAAAGGAGAGAAAAATATATAAATTATTGTGTTCAGGGGGTTTAGATAAAGTCTGGGGAGCTCATAAAAAATCTAATCTCAAAACAAACAAAAGAAGAAAAAAGTGGATAAAATAATAATTTTCTTTTTTCTTTTCTTTTCATTTAGGGAGCTTGGCTTCATAGACATGTCCCTTAAAATCTTGAGCCTGCTTCAGACCATGAATGTGGAGTGCCAAGATGCCGTATTTGAGCGTAAGGCCATATTTAGCTTATATATCCCTGATAAAATTAACTGACCTGCGTAGGCATCTATTTATTAATTACCTATTTCTGTTAAATCCTACCCATTTCCACTGGCCTAGCTCTGCGTTGTGGGATCCAGTTCCTTGGAAACTTAGCTGTGGGAAAACAGGTGTGCAAAGATGACATTTGGCAGCTGAGCTTCCCAGATCTTCTCCTGTAAGTTTCATGCTTGTGTGTGTGTCACAGTTGCTTGGAAAAACTTCTATTTTAAACACAATGCAATATTGTTACCTAGGTGTTACAAAGCTTCTTCAGAAATGCACGTCATAAATCCACTATAAATTCTTACAGCGTTCATTGGTCACAGATTTTAAAGTGAGTTTAAAGTCCTTGTATGTGGTTAGCTGTTCTCCCCAGGAGCCCTGTTCTTAAAATAGGCTAGGAGAATCACTTTATTGCCAAGCAAAATAATAGACCACAATTTGCCTGGGTGGAGAGACATATTGACAACTTACACTGTTTCATAGTAGATAATAACACCAGGACATCACTTGCTGTAATGTAAAGGACAGTACAAGACATACATTAGAGAGTAGAATTTATAAATTCCATATCTGTATACATTCATCCATCAATGTCCTCTCTAAGAACAACAGAGAACACTTTAGCTCTTAAGGCGTAGTGAGGTTTAACACTCATTCCCAGAATGAGTCGGGCCTGGCATCTGTGTACAGGAAGCTGCTGAGTGTTGGCGATGAGAAGGCGGTGGGCTATGCCGCCATGGTGCTCCACACCTGTCTGGATGAAGCCAAGGTGGAACAGCTGGCTCAGCCCCAGAACATCCACCTTGCCCTCAAGGTGATGGAGCTCTGTAGGACCCAGCCTGACCTGGACTGGACGTAAGTGTGTGTGTGTGTGTCTGTGTGTCTGTTTCTGTGTGTGCGCAAGGGAGAAAGAGATTGAAGAAATGTTATAGGCAAAATAAGTGCACCTGTGTGCATCTTTCAAAGGGATTATCTACTGCTTTTGTGTGTTTGAGTTTATATAGTTTGATTTGTTAGTAAAGTTCTGTTTTGTTTTTTTACAGGGTTCTAATTGCTACACAGCACTTCCTAAAGTCCTCTGCTTTGGTGGAGAGCATGTACTCAGGGATGTCTGACCTGGAGAGGTAATTCCCTCTCCATGATGTTCCCCGAGAGAAGCCCTATTGCAGGGGTAGGCAACCATGTGCCATGGAGGGCCAAGAGGCTGCAGGTTTTCATTCCAACCGAAGACTACACCAGGTGATTTCACTGATTAGCCCCTCCTCTCTTGTCAAAGGTGTGCCAATCAGTGAAATCACCTGGTGTAGTGTTTGGTTGGAATGAAAACCTGTAGCCTTTTGGCCCTCCATGGCACATGGTTGCCTACCCCTGCATTGGATTCAGTAATAAATGTCAATTAATTAATTAATTGGTTAATTATAGTCAGTAGAATTACATCTTTCATTACATACTGAACCGACCCTAACTCTCTCCTCTGACACTGCAGAATACTACCTAGTAGAGATAGAGATGACTGATATTTGTAATTTGTACTATATTTCTAGTTTTTATCTGTGTGTGTTTGTGTGTATATGTCAGAGTTACTCTGCTGGAGCTGCTGTCCGCCCAACTAGGAGAAGGGGACTCTGAGGATTGTGGCATCCCTCCCAGCGTGGCTCAGTTCTTGGCTTGCTGCTTCCAGCAAGGTTGTGGAGCCGTGCTCGCACTCGCCTCTGGTTCTGCTTCTAGTGATGAGGTACATTAAAGAGCAATCCATAACTTTTTCATGTTTAAAAAAAAAATTTGTGGCCAAAAGCCTTGTCGCTAGAGGGCTTTTAATTTGAAACGGATACATCAGCCAATGGGGAAACGCCAACACTCGGCTGACCAATGGGGAAACTTCAACACTCTGTCAGTGAGTCAGTGACAGACAGACATTTGCGTTTATAGGGCTGGTCCCGTTGTCGCAGTCCAGCCAAAAACGTGCAAATGATGCTCAGGTATCTATGCATTTCAAACAGTTGTCTAATTTTGCACTGAACACTTTTTTGCATTCACGGTTAAAAGAACTAACTTACTATTTTCTACCACTTTTTTCCCCTTTGAATAAACTTTTTGGACCAACTTTTTGGGAAATTCACCCAGAAGGTTTTGGTGTCTGTGTTCTCATCACATAAGCGGTAAGTTGTCCAAAGGGCAAATTTCCCCAAAAGTTGGTGTATTCCTTTAAGTTGAGTACACATCCCACCCTCTCTTTTTCACCATCTATAGTCTAGATTTTTGCCAGATGTCTTCAACCATGGAATTGGTTGACTTTTTTTGACTGAACAAAGTTGAAAATCTGGTTGTGACAAAAGCTTCCACGATTCCCGCTTGCAGTCAGTGTGTGTGGAGTCAGCGGACTTGACCTCTCTGTGACCTCTCTGTGTCCTTCAGGAGGCGCTGACAGTGATCAGTCTGCTGGACGTGCTGTGTGAGATGACCTCGGACCACGAGCAGTTCATGTTCCTACAAGACCACCCCAACTTGCTCAAGACCACCATCGGTAAACGCACCGCACCGTACTCCTGGGCTGGTGGTTCAGATCACGTAGGCTGTGCAAGACTCGACAAGATATTTTTTTTGTCTGTACAAAGGGTTCTTTTTTAATGACTTTGCATCTTGATATCGTAAAAGATAAGAAGCTGAAGATAAGAATCTACTGTTTAAATATCTAATTAATCTATGTCTAATATGTATTTTTTGGCGGCCCGCATCCCAACCGCTGAGTTACATACTGGCCCATGGCCCAATATGTCACAACATTTCCACACATTTGATATAGGCCATAAACCCCCCCCAACATTTTAACAAATTGTTTACTTGGGCACATAGAATTATAGTGTACACTGAACAGTGAGACAAAAAAAGCAACTATGAAAATATAACATAACTTCAGTAAATGTAATTGGACCGCAGAAGTACATAACGGGACAAAATTCAGTTAGAATACCAAAAATCTCTTCTTCTGCTCTCAAGCTGCCCTTCTTCTCCTCTCCTCCTTGACATCTTCTCTCCAGAGCTGCTGGGTCAGGTCCATGCCCTGGGGAAGGCCAGTAAGAATGTGTTCAGTGCAGCTCAGAACTTCTCCTCTTTCAGCCAATGCGGAGATACGTCCTCCTCTTCTCCCTCCGTCAGCTTCAAGGCCCACCTCATCAGACTGATTGGAAACCTCTGTCACAGCAACAGCAACAACCAGAACAAGGTTTGGATGGATGGATGATGAAAATGGCAACCAAACCGAAACTGATATTGAAACCAACTGCAAATGTGTGTAAATTCTAAATGTAAGAACTATATTTTGACCATCTGGGACCAAAATGAGAGGTTTTTATTGAGCTATAAAACTTTTGTAATTTGAAATAATAATAATAAACTTTATTTATATAGCATCTTAAAACAAAGTTTATAAAGTGGTTTATACAAGAAATGGTCAAATGCATAAAAGAAGAGGAGATAAAATATAGAAAAGACATTTAAAAGGAAAAAAGCGCATATAAAATGAAAAACACAAGAATGAAAAGAAAACATTACATGAAAGCAAGTCTGTAAAGGTGTGTTTTAAGAAGTGATCTAAAAGATGAGTTCCTCAGGCAAGGCGTTCCACAGCCTAATGCTGTGTATTTACTAGTAAGGAATAATCTTTAGCCATGGCGTTATCTTGCCTTGTTGGCAGTCGTCTAGTTCAGCACTATCAGCATATATCATTTGGAACCCAGACTTTCAGTTCCATTAAAAAAAGGTCTGGAAGAAGTATGAAATTTTAAAATGGAAATGTGGCAAAATACCGAATTGGAACAGAATCATTTTGCCTTTGGAGTTACCCGTCAGACATTCCCAGATTCCCGTTTCTTCCAGTTCATCCTCTTTTCTAATCTGCTGGGAATCTCTCCTTTGATTAGATTTAGGGCCTCTTTAGATTTAGCGAGCACCCTTTATCAGTCTGACACAATAGGGTCAAAGGTCAAGAAGGCTTAGCGTTAAAGGTCAGAGAGACCCTCGCCATGAGCTGTTGCGGCAAGGCACGCGATCTCCTTTTCACGGCTTCTGGATTTCCTGCGGCACAACCAAGAAGTGTCCGTGACTCTAATATCTAATGAAACCGGAGCGTGTGTACGCGTACGCGTGCGCGACTGCAGTACAGCAACTTGTGGGTTTTGTGTTGACGGGGGCGGGCAGGGATGAGAGACATTTCCTCGTTCAATCCGAGCAGTTCTAAATTCCCTCCGAACGCCTAGCAAGCAGTCCCTCTCCATCTCCATCCATCATCCGTCATCGTCTCTCAGCGTAGCATAAAGCGCCGATACGTAATAAAGCGGATGGGAGGAAGCTGGCTTGAAAAGCCGCGTGTCAGTGCCTCAATGTAGACTCAATCCCACTTAATAAAAACAGATCTGTGGAATGCTTGTGGGATGGCCACCCGCGGCTGGCCCCTCCATAATATTTACGGACGCTGATCTGTGGTCCATCTGTGGTCAGAAATCACCCCATATCCATTTTCACATAAGATGCCTTCCAGTAAACCGATGTCATTCTGTTCACCTTTGGGACAGATTGTAATTTAAGACATGCACGCAACACATAGATTTGTGTGTACGGGGGTTGAAGTCGGGGTCCGGTCTCTTGTTATTCATCTTTTTATGGGGTTGGACGTTATGTAAGCAACTTGAGACAAACAATGATTTTGACAGTGGAAAATGCGGAGTCGGGTGCCGGTACTCATCAGACTCTCGGTTCCCTTGACGTTTTAAAACGACACTTCCATTTTCTGAAACTCAGCACTTCCTCTCGTTCAATACGATCGGAGGGTAAACCGCAAACGGCAAGCATAGACAATAATTAAGCCTATAGAATTAGATACATGATACAGAGCAGAGCACCCCATTGTGACGGCTATGGACCGACCCCGCAAACCACGTAGTTGCTTTTCCATGGTAGCGAGGTTCTCCCGGGGACGGGGACGCTCACGTTAACTCCATGTTGTTATTTTCCTAGAGACACCCCCCCCCCCCCCCCCCAGGGCACA
>OMKK01060237.1:0-10193 GCA_900302305.1 Polymixia japonica
TATTGGATGAATATAGTGTAGGAACTTGTGTGTGTGTGTGAGTGTGTGAGAGAGAGAGAGAGAGAGAGAGAGAGAGAGAGAGAGAGAGAGAGAGAAAGAGAAAACTATTTTTTCTCTGTTCTGCTGTATAAGCACCTGATCTCTCTCCAACATGCGCATTATTCAAGTCCCAGGATGGAAGCAGTAGAATCAAGTGTCGACAGAGGAAATTGTCCGTTCAGTAGTGGCGTCATTGTGACCAAAATAAGCTCCTTTGTCAAATATTTAGTTTTTTAGTACCAAATGTTCTGGATCTATCATCTTGTGGGATTAAGTAAAAAAAATGACCATGTTGTTTTCATGACTTGGTGGAAGAATGGCTGGATGTAGTTTCTGGCATGAATTGAGACGAGTGATGACAGACCTCAGCGCATTTCTTGACAGTCAGTTAGTGATCTAATTGGGGTTGTTTAGGGTGAATCCTTTTGTTACACCCCGAGCACGGGACTCTGTATTGGCAGCTATATTTCCGTCGATAAACTTCACAGGGAATACCATAACCCCCGGTCAGGCCTGGGAGTGAGAACGTATACTGGGGAGCTCCATACAGTAAATCTCTGGGTTAACTGTTCTGACGGCACAGATGAAGAGGAAGTCCTTCATCAAAGGCTCTTTCAGCAGCGGTATGGACAGACCGTCCTCGCCTCCCTCCCACCCGGCGTGGCCGGATCACATTTTATTATCACTTAAACCGCAGGAAAGCCCCGTAATTCCGTTTTTTTCCTTATATCAATTGACAGCTCACCTTGGTCCTCTATGTGTGAAGTCATTTTCACGGACCCAGTGGCCTAACGGATTCATTCCAAATATATCTGGAAATTTCAATACACGGGTTTCAAATGGAAACTTGATTCTGTGTTTCCTATCCGCTGAAGATCCTATGACTCCCATATATTTACACATTCCCACTCGCTTGTCTCAGTAATATTCCATTATGTTACATTATATCGTAACATTCCTGAATGGTGGACCTGTCAACCGACAAACAAACAAAAAAAAAAAAATGAGAAGGAATCGTCACAAAGCTGTGTATCTGGAGCGCACACACACTGTCTCTCTGTCTGTCCCACACCTACTGACAGGGCCCGGGGCGCTGGAGACAGCAGAAGATTCCAACTGGTGATACGCGCACTATCAAAGGGGCCGCCAAAACACCCCGATGCGCTCCGGTGCGCCTCTTGTTCCCTGCCATGCAGGCCTGGCACGCGCCCGTGCGTCTCTTCCTGGCTTGGAACCTCAAGGCCGTTCCCGCTATCTCTTCCACGCCAGCCTCGGTACCTCCAGCTGCTGACGGTGTGTGTGTGTGTGTGTCCCTCGTGTAACAGTGACCCAACTCTACCTTGATACGCAGCGCGTAGCAGTCGTGAAAGTTGAGGAAATGTTTCAAAAAAAGTAACGTCGAGAAGGTGTATCCGTTTCTAGCGCATTGCGTTCTTCCTGACAAACTAAAAGCTATTAAAAGGAAGGTTAGCAGGGAGGTGCGGGATTTAGAGAAAGTGTGATGGACTGGAGATTAATGGTGTAGCATGAGACAGGGCTGGGGTAAATAGAATAGTGTCACCTTACCTCCACAATGCGCCAGGCCATAGAGAACATAGCCTTTGTGACAGAGGCACTGGAAACTACCAGCAGAGTTGATACAAGAGTGGTCACACGCTCGGTCGAAAGAACATTCGTCGATGTCTGCAAAAACAGTAAAACACGCAGTTAGAAAGTTCAGAAATCCTTAATAAATTCCTGTTTTCAAACCATATTTCCCTACAAGGGCATATTTTCCTATTCCAGTTTATTACGGATCGTGCTCATCATGAATTGTAGTGGGTCAAATAACAAAAAGAGGTTCTTTTTAAAAGAAGAATTTTTCTGTTTGATGCTTGGCATAGCGGTTGAACTCCTCCAGTCATACATTTTTCCATTTCAATGCACTGAAAACTATTTTTGAAATAAGCAGCAACCTCAGCAGGAGTCACCAGAGAAAGCCTCCTCTTCACCTGATAATAGGAGCCGGAGGGCTGTTTTATTCTTCACAAATAACCCGCCAATCCCTTTCCCTTTTCTCCATTTCACTGCAACACAACTTCCCCAATATTGTTATAAACTCAGATTTTTTTGTGTCAATAATCTTGCAGAACTTTTTTTTTTTTTTTTTTGAGTTCTGAGGCCAAGCGGGAATCATCTGTGCAAAGATTACTCTTGCATTTCAACAAATGTGTTGTAATATGAGTCCAGTGTCAGAAGACTATTTTCAGGAGCGGTAGTGTGTTTTTTTTGGTCTTTCTCTGGTCTACACTTCTAACCTGTCTACCTGTCAACCATGTCTGCAACCCACTATCCTCTTGCTCCTTCCTGTCTATTGGTAGCCCCTCTCTCTTATCTTATCTCCCATACAAGTACTCCTGATAGGTTAGTTTTAATTTGTACATTTCATGGTTTCAGAGTCCATTAGGACAGATACATGAAGTCAGATGAATGACATTTGGCTTTATTACCATAAGGCTTTATTTAATATCAGCACTATTCCCTATCGTGCCCAGGCAGCACCAAAGAGAGAACGAGGCTACGCTACATCTTTACTGGAGATCTAACTGGCTAAATTGAAAAGGCCAAAAAATGTTGGAAGTTCTCAAGAATATTGTACCATGCTCTCATTTGCAGATTGTGAACCCTGAGCCACTCAGCCAGGATCAAACAGACGATGAACGCTCTTGCTAGTATGTATTCAGAGCTCAGTTAAAAAAACGGGTTACCTTGAAGAAACCAGGCAGAGGGATTGATAATTGTCAGCACAAACTCCACATAGTTTTACCTGACAAAGAATCCTCATAGTCTCACAATAGGCATAATCCTTTCAAACAGTTGAACTCTTTCCATTCCAGTGGGTGAAGTTACTTCACTTGAGTTTACTACTTGGCAGGCCTCTAGTGAGAGCACCTCCAACCAAAGGAGGTGGGTTTGGGCTGAGATTAAAAGCTTATTAAGTGATCATCTTACAAAGGAGGAGACAGAATGTCTTCAGCACTTGTAGAGGTGCACGGGGTGATGTTCAAAAGTTTGAAAAGCCCCACAATGTTTTCACAGCAATCTAAAAAAAAAGGAGAGATCAGCAATCTGTTGAGATAAGGTCTAGATTATTCAACTCTCTTACATACAAAAAAAAAAAGTAAATGGAATTCAGAATAATATAAAATGAAACTACTGCTATACTTTCATGTGGAGGACACTAAACCTCTGAGAAAAAAGAGCCCATGTTTTTCAGACTGATGCATTGCTTCAATATTTGGAGGTCCATGCCAACTACAAATAGAGAATGTATTATACACCATTACATTACTTTTACACTTTGCCTCCTTCTCTGGTGGTGAGAAAAAACTGACGTGATGTTCAAACTACAACAAAACAGCAGCCAGCTTCGCTCGTGTGACATCAGTTCTCCAGTAAACATCTGCCACAGCCAAACGGGAAAGTCGCTAGCTAGCGGGCTAGCTACCACTACTAGCCCAGGGTGCCTTATCTAGCCGTTCTGCAGTTCGATTTCCTATGAGAAAAAAGTAAAGTTTTTAATAGCAGTCTATAAAGAGCGTCTGCAGGGTGATAGTGCTAATTGTTATTGCGCAACCTCACTCCACGGTCCAGATGGAGATAAAATAACTATTTATTAATGGAAAAAAGCCCCAGATTTCAGCTTTAATAAAGACCTCTCTCTTCTTCTAACACCCGCTGGTGGCCCCAGGTTATTCATAACAGCAGTGGGCAACAACAAGATGGTATATATCAGGCATTCTAAAAGCAATAGTCTTCAAAATATTAACAGAATAGCTATCTAACTGAAAAGACTACAACCCTATGGGAATTGGGTATAGTGGCTGTATTTCCCTTTGGAATTGCAGTAATGAGGCACAAAGTTATTATTTTGTGTTGCACCATGACAGAAACTACAATTTATGTCTACTGTAGAGACATCTGGGACTCCAACAACCCTTATTTACCACGCAGCTAAGGTGAAGTATGCAGTGGGTTGGTGCGACTCAGCCACAACTGGATGTACGTGCAAAGGCACCATGGGAGGGACAAAAGATGAAGAGAGACACAGCGAACAGTGATTGCTGTCTTTGAGCATCTCACATTTCATCGCTGTAACACTATTTACGAGGTGCCAGATGTTGTCTTGTAGGTGTCAGCTGTTATGACATATCCCCCTCTCTGCGTGAGACGAAAAGAGCAAGATGGAAATCAAAAAGCAAGGTTTGGAGTTTCCATCAGTCAATGGTTGTTATTATGCTGACTCATTGCTCCAGACTGCCCTAGAAGTGAGGGCTTGACCTCTCACCCCAACTTCCACCCTCACACAAAACACCAATCTGGGGAAGCAAATAAGGATCCAACAAAAGAATACTGAAACAAAGAAAGACAACTACTGTTTACACAGGACAGATAAGAGCTTTATCATAGATGCTCCCCCCCTCCACCCCCACCCCAGACGTGGCATCTGATAAATGCACTCCCACAATACCCTTGCACGGATTAGGAGGGGTTGGGGTTTTGGAGGCTGGAGGGTTGAGGAATGCTGAGAGGGGTTCACCCGGGCCGGGCCAGACATGTCCCGTCCTGACTGATGGGCCATAGGCCGCTGACAGCAGGGAAACACCATGACTGTTCAAACTAAGATAAAATCGAAGTTCAGTTTACACACACATCCCAACACCTCACGGTAACAGCAAACCTCTGCTGAAGTGCAATTTAAGTTACAACACAACTAAATTTAGGTATTGGGTGTTGAAACATTAGATATCGCTATCGTTGAGTACCAAGCATCTAATAAGGAACTAAGGTTGCAAAATTCACCACAGTTTTTTGTAATTTGTAATCTTTTTATTGTCAAGTCAAACTTGCTTGATATGTAATGTCCTGCCTGAGGAGGTCAAAATCAGCATGTTTTAAATTACCTCTTAAAGGTAATTGGGGCTATGGGGGTCTGTCTAATATGTTAAAATCAAATAAAAATTCGAATTACCGCATTGTATCGTAAGATATACTATAATAGTGATGGTCTGAAAGCTTCCCGTCTCTCTCTGTTTTGATTGTGCCACAGCGGCGCTGTTTCCCTCGACTTTCTGCTCTTTGTTTTGCTTTGATGGCCTGTCAAACAGATCCCAGAACACCGTGCTCATTGTTTTGGTTTGTCAGCGTAGTTCACCTGTGTGCTGATCTTACTGATAGCTCACCTTTAACACATTTTTATAGAGAGACATTTTAGTTTGTTTTTACATAATTTATATCCAAATTAAAATTTCTAGACAGTTCGCTCATTTTATTCCTTTTAAAACCAAGTTTTTGATTAATGTCTGTCTTTTTGCTTGTCTGAATCATTGTCTTTTATTTATGGTTGTTTTGTTGTCTGCAAAACACTCACCATTAAAGTAATAACTCAGACAGACAGACAGACAGACAGACAGACAGACAGACAGTGAAAACTCAAGTCGCAGACATACATTCATGTATCCCCCGACAGCAGGAGGGATAACACCAAGGATCACAGCGCCAGCTGCCCCGCTCAGAAAGGGAGTAACAGAGAAATTAAACCTTTATTGATGGGCGTGTTGAACTCATTTTTCCTGCCTTCCATTCCACTGGCGGCCGGCAAGGCGAGGATGATCAGCGTGTGAGAAACGGCAGAGGAATGAAAGGGCGGGACGGAGGGAGTAGACAGGTGACTCAGTAGCGCGGTGTAGCAGGGAGGTGCAGCAGAGCGTGTGAGCCTGACAACACCTCACTCAACAGGAGGCTAGCTTTATCAAAACTCTTCTCTCCAGACAAAACATACAGCTCCAAACAAGCACAACACTGTTCTAAAGTAGCCCCTATGCACTCAGACAGCACACGGCTGAGCTGGCCAAGGCACGGTGCCACGGCGAAGGCTACATTCTTGGTCTACATGCGCAGGCCGTATCTTATGAATTATCTGCGGTATAAGGTACTTTGCGTCGATGAAATAAACTGTGGCAGGAGAAAGACGTGCCGCCAAAAATTGATTCCGAAGGACAGAAATCAGGAGGGGGAGACAGTGAGACACACTGTAGTGTATATTTCCAATGACCACTTAGGGTTTCTGTGTACGATGTTAGCATGCTTCAGTGCTGCAAAGCTAAACCCCTTGCATGACACTGATGTGTACCAGGCTGGATATTGATTGACCACATCAATAAAGAAAGAGAATATAAAAGGCATGTCATCTGTTTTTCCACTCCGAGGGAGACTGAACTCAGCTCCACAGTTCTAGCCTGCCTGTCTTCTTTCACCAGATGTTTCTGTAGTGGCTTGATTCATCCAAGACCCAGAGGTTTTAGAGCTGGAGCTCTAATTCCCCACACCTGTGTTCGGCCATGGCAAACTCTTTATTTGTTCTGCGGTGAGGTTCCCCAGCTCCTGCTGAGCGACGGCTACCACCGAATCTAACAGGCAAACAAGCCAGAGAGGCCTGGTTTGGCCGTTTCTCTTAGTTGGCTGCAGCCAGGACAATTACACCGGAGGAGCAAGTTTAGCCATCATCACGACATTGATATCACCTTCAAATCGACATCACCAGGAAGGGATTTAGGGTTAGTCACTAAATCTATATGCTTTTAGGAAGCCCTCCATAATAAAGCATGCTCTGTTGACATACATACTGATAATACAGAAGTGGTGTCGTTTTATGTGAGATAGTCACATGGGATCCTACCTTGACAAGTCCTTTCATTGGTCAGTAGCTTGTAGCCCTTCTTGCAGCTGCACTCAAAGCTGCCCACAGTGTTGCGACACACGTGGTCACACCCCCCGTTGTTGAGACGACACTCGTCGATGTCTGTGGGCAGAAAACCATAGAAAACAGTGGATACATTTCATGGCAGCCCCAGCAGGAGGAGGAAAAAAAAAAGGACAGGAACTTGACACAATTGGTTCTGGATCGTGAGGTTGATGTATGAACACGAGACCACGTGAAAGGTGCAGAGATATCCTATATAGGGTGATGATCTACAAGGCCGGGCTGGTATGCCAGTCTTCGGGGATTTCCTTCCTGGCCCTTAAAAAAAAAGAGTCTGTGTGTGGATGTAACTAGATGCAGTCCTCACCCACATTTCATTGCAAAACTGCCTCTTCTAACTCATCATTGTCCATCTCCTTCCGATAAGTCCTTTCATTACTTTTCTAGAGAATATCCAATCGATATATCATGTGCTCATCCGAGCTTTGATGGTGCCTCGCCTTGGCACGCTTGGCAGTGTTTCTGATTCATTCTGAATGATCATAAATGAGGCGTCCGTCTCCGGAGGGAGACTTCATCATCTGGTTAAAATAAATGCATCAGAAATGGAATAAAATAATCCCCTCTTTGCCCCCCTTCAGAGGTCCCTGGCCTGCAGCACGGGCCTGTCTTCTCGTGCCAGTGCTGTCTGGCTTTGTTTTCTTTTTGTTTCCTCTCAAACCAAACTAATAAAAGCCAATGTACTTTTATCAGAGTTGTTAGAGTAACGTTATGAGCCCTAGAGGGAAGGCAGACTTTTATTCATGCTTTTTTGAAAGCACAAATAGTCCTCACGTTCTCAAAAGCCCTCTTCTCTCTTCCTATTTTCTCTTTGTTTTCTTGGCCTCCTTCGCTGCCCGCTAATATAATTATTTATGCTTTACGCTTCACGCTTTTAAAAAAAAAAAAACGGTTGAATTTGACAGCAACGGTGCACAGGTAACTTGAGAAGACGGCGCTCTGCCAACACGGCGCATGGTGGATCATGGTAATGCCAAGGCTAAACTGTCCAGAAAACTATTGGCATCACAAAATATGAGTCAAAATAAGCTACTGGAAAGTATTCGATTGTGTAAAAGAAGTGGAGGTAATATGGACAGTGAGAATATAGAAGCACGGAGTGCGAATCAATTAAAACTGAGACGGTTTAAGTGCAGTCTATAAACAACCAGAGAGAACCCAACTGACAAGTTCGCAAGCTGGTAACATGGAAGCTGTGGCAACTGACAAGATTACAACAATCAAAATGGACAAAGTGCAGGTAAGAGTAAAACTGCACAGATAATACCTGTGATTGACAGGTGAAGGGGGCAGATCCAACGTGACTGACAACGTGAAAGGGCGTGAGATTAGGCCGGCGGCAGGTGGAGGGGCGCGGTCTGAACGTGGACTGAAAATGTGGGCGGCGCCTTACCTTTACAGGTCTTGCGGTCTGGCTGCAGGGTGAAGCCAACGGGACAGCTGCAGCGGACTCCCGTCACCGCGTCGTGACACGTGCTGTCGCAGCCCCCGTTGTTCACCGCGCAGGTCTCTGCAAGGAAACAGACACTCTCAGTCAGACCGTCTCCGGAGAAAACACACACACGCGCGCGCGCGCACGCGCTAATTGCTGTCCTCCCCCATCTCACCTGCGCGTGTGCATGCAAATATAATACATAGAGCCGTGTCTATTTAGCTCTCTTATGCTTCAGGAAACACGGGTCAGGAAAGAAAAGGCACCGACAGGTTCTCCAGTAAATCTCCGGTTCTCCAGATGAAGATAGAAATGAACAGAGGACCCACAGTAGAGAAGAGTTATATAGTAAACAAAGCAGCTGATTGAGATTAACACTGAGGGTACCAAAGCTTGAGCTCAAAATATGACCTCCAAAACTTCTTGCGGCTTGCCCCGTCATAAGGGCAGCGTTCGGTTTCCAGACCAAACCACCACTTTTTCCTGGTTTCAACAAAAAAAAGCTTCTGGGCGTTGTGGGGATAAAAAAGCAATTTCAGCTTCCCAGTCCCCTGTAGACTAATTTGAAAAAGGGAGGGTAGTCAGTCAAGAAAGGAGAGCTGGAGACTCATCTCTCGACAGTGACAAATTTCGCAGGCTTTCATTTTAAGAAACGATAGAGGAGAAATTTGTGTGGTGTAATTCTTTTTTTAGCGGCTTTACAGATAGCCTAAAACAGGCTGGAAAAAAATAACAAACCTCTGTGACCTGGGACAGTCATATAAACGTACTGTACGGCAGCTGGTCATCCACGCAACTCTGCCGCTCTCCTTTAACAGGCTGAAGGGCACCGCCTGGCAGCTCTTGTAAGAGAGCCAACCTCGTAAAAATAACCAGCACACCTCTTCTGGTTGAAAACGTCATTCTAGCAAGGAGATGGTGGTTCGCATGTGGGCACTAGAGAAGGAAAACAGCTGCACTGCTTTTAATAGCGAACGAGGATCCCTATGGGGAAAGACCTAATCCTCTTCAATTAAATATAAAATGGCACTGCAGGTAGCAGCCATAATGGGGCTTGAACACCCTTAATTCAAATAGAAATTCAGACATACAGACGGGCATTACGTGTCAAAGCAAAACAGGTGCTTACAGTGACATAATTTCAGGTAATATAACTGTTCCGTCGACGGCAGCTCAAGAGAGTTCAGTGGATACTGCAGCTACAGGCTCAACAGGGTAGTCTGCCTGGCACCGACTCACCACGGTGAATGTCTAGCGCATGTAAACGTAAACAGTGATTCTGATTCCGATCATTTGCCAGCGAAAGACCTGAGACGTTCGTGATGGATCAGCCCGCTTGCAAGAATCCACGAAATAAGGAGACTGTCAGAAACGGAGGGCTTTCTCGCTCCTACCCAGTCACAACACGGGTGTGGGCGTGTGGGACTGTGGGTTTTGCATAATTGCAAAGTGTGAGGCAGTGAGAGCTGGCAGACAGGGTGATAAGACAGTGTCAGGACATGCCTACAAAATGCTTAGTCAGGCAGTCATCTCACCAAACTGTAATGATCATGTGTTAAAGAGGGCAAAGAAATATTTATCACATAATGGCTTTGTGAAGATAGGGAGGGAGACAAACTCTGGTATGTGTGTGGGTTGTGTGTTTTGGAGGCCGACCAGCCACATCTACAGTGCATCGGGCTGGGACCCACAATTAGCAGTGGGCAGACTTTTGTAAATACTCCCTGATATAATGATTCAGATATGAACACTGTTTGGTCTACTGCTGAGCCTCTGCAGTATATGTTTCATATGGTGAGGTTCAGACAGTTTACAGGATCCTTCTCCCAGAAGCCACAGCATTTTTAGCTACAGCAGATCTCGACATAGCAGGACTTTTGCCCGGCACCCCCCCCCCCCCCCCCCCCCCCAAAAACTTTT
>OMKK01060275.1:4800-17503 GCA_900302305.1 Polymixia japonica
CCCCCCCCTTCCGAAGCCGAACAGGGGTTGAAAGGGCAGACGGAATGGAAACCGGCAGCACAGAGGTCGCTGTGTAGGTTAACGCCAGAACTAAGCACTCCGATGAACGGCAGAGGACACGGACGTGAAACTATCGAGAACTTTGCGGAAAAAGAACGTTCAAGAAATCCGAGAGGCGATTCTCCTGGAAGAGTTTAGTCTCTAGGCTCGGTGTGCGCTTTGAGGATCATCTGAATGTTCTTTGACGCCTGGGACACATCTGTTCTCTCGGGGCTCTCAGTGGTCTGCCCTCGGCTGGGCACCAGCTACTCAGCCACTCCAGTTAGCTCTGGGGCCTGGGGGGACTAATCTTTTCTCAGGGGCCAAAGAAGCTTAAACCTGGAAGAGGAAGCTGGGGCCTTGACATGAAACCTCTGCAATACCTCTTCCTCTCCGCTCTTTGTAGTGAGGATTATTCCCTTAGCAGTGCGAAGAAGGGAATTACAATGAGTTAATTTCTCCAAAAGGTCTTCAGAGTGCTTTCACTTCTCAAGAGTTGGATAACGGCTATTAAAGAGTGGTTCGTAGACTATAAACAATTTAATTAGTCGATGGTGCTCCACTTTAATGCCACAATGGCGTGTAATTACTATATTAAAGGGAAGCTATTCAATGATTAAATAATGATTAATCAACTCAATAGATAAAATCTTGGCAGGAATACTGGTATTAAAAATGTGCAAGAGTGATTTTGCAGGGATTGGAGGCTCTGCCCTCTTGCACACAGATGATCTGTAAAGAACAACTATGGCAGAAAAAAAAGCTTGTCTATGTGTGCGCGCATGTGAGTGTGTGTGTGCGCGCGTGTGTGTGTGTGTGTGTGTGTTGAGCTTGAAAGAATTATATCAAAGGGTTTGATGGAGGGGATTTTGTTTGATGCAACAGCAGCAGCCATACAACCAGATACTGCAATTACACACCTGCATGCAAGGCAGCTCATCCACAGCACAGCAAATGATCCACATACAACTAAATGGGCCTTGTTAAATGGCTCGGAAAATAACCCTGCCTTACACTATAGATGTCAGTGTGTGTGTGTGTGTGTGTGTGTGTGTGTGTGTATAATGAGGGAGAGGCAGGCACAGAGAGAGTGAAAGAAAACGAGACGGAGACACGGTGGCAAGTCAGAACATGTCGATTATCAATCTCTAGATTGTTCCGCCCCCCCGCTGCTATATAAGATGCAAACGTGAGGAATATGCTTTCAGTCCCGGGGCGCTATTCAGTACACCTCAACTCCACATGACTTACAGTTCATCCAGCGCATGCGATATTATTGATAATACGTGTTTTGCTTTGCAGTACTCCTGTATAAGGACCCCTTTCTACAATGAACCATCGCCGAGTACTGATAAGTCATCGCTTTGCCCGAAATATAAGCTCTGCCGTACCGAGTCACTTGTTACACCCCTCTGTAACGAATTCACAGCAACTAACAACATCAAGGGTTTCAACGTCAAGCGAAATGCGTTGTGCAGAGGTCTTAACCGAGAGAGGGGGAAGACTTCTGCGGAGAAGCCAGGTCTGACTTGGGGTTTCAAAAACAAAGAAAAGAGGGAATTCGGGTGGCTGAGACAGAAAGAGAGAGAAGGGGGGGGGGGGGTATGGTGTCTATGTTTAGCAGCTCCTGGGAGCAGGCAGAGCAGTGTTTTTCCCTTCATTTCATAACCTTTTAAGTGTAATGTGTGCTCTATGGGGCTCATATGAATGGCACACTGGTGAAATATTAAACCATGGGAAAGTACGGTCTACTGACGGCTCACTCAGAGCTCCCAGCTCAGGGTCAAGCTCTTCATCAATTCACCCCTTTTCGTCAGACTTTTTTAGTCAAAAATATGTTTAGAGACTATTGCCTACAATGTGAAAGAAGAGAATAGCTAATATCTAATGTAGCTGTCCAAAAGTGACAATTCAACCCCAAATTATATATTTGCCTCCAGGATGTGACATCAGACATGCACGCAGAGAGAAGAATTAATTCAACACCATGTATTATGTCTGGTTGGGTATGACAAAGCACGGAATGTTCTCCCTACAGAGACCCCTTATATAGCAATTTTCTGAGACCAGAAAACCAGAAAAAGATCACACATACAGCAAGTTAAATACACACACAGGGAAAAATGCCTGAATGCGCGCACACACACACACACACAATCATGTATTCACACACTCACCTAGACAGTTGTGTCCGTCGTGGGCCAGGCGGAAGCCATCGTAGCATGTGCACCTGTAATTTCCGGGGATGTTGATGCAATCATGGACACAGCCACCATTGTATTCAGTCGCACATTCGTCTAAATCTACAGAGGAGAGATAGAAGGGTTTGAGAGAGTACACTTCAATGTCTTCAACCAATTAAAGAGCAATTAAAGCTTTAAATCTATCAGCCTCAATTAGGCTACCCCACACTGGGAACTGGGATTAAAAATAAAGTTAAATAAAGTTTTGACTTTCTCAGAAAGTACTGATCTTGTAAAGCTATCTGAGACTGTTGGTGCTTTTTTGATTTGTATCTGTATCTGTACTGTGTGTATATATCTTCATTACAGTACATCATCACATTGTAGTAGCTCAAACTGAAGAAAGCAGATATGTGAGATGGAGAAAGAGACAGTGAGAGAAAGCAGAGAGAGAGAGAGAGAGAGAGAGAGCTATCGGAGAACGGCATGACAGATTGTGTACAGTGGAGACGTCCATCACAGCTGTGGAGGTAGCTCAGGGGCTCTGCACTGAAACCCAGGCATGATGGATCCAGAAAGCAGTGCATCTTACTGGTCGGTTAAGGGCCAATGATCCGGGTCATTCAGCTCCTCTGCGTTACTGCCTTAACATAGGACTTAATTGGACTCGACAGCAGAGGGATGGGGATGAAAAGACGCTCTCTGCCTTTCCCTGCCTCGCCACTTTGTAGATCGTTGATATACACACGCCTCTGTCACTGCCTGATCACAGAAGACAGAACACCTGACACTTTGCTACTGTGCTTCTCTTCAAATAGCTTTCAACCTGTTTGATGCAATTCTTGTAAATTCCTGCCACGTCAATCCACAAGTGTGGTCCTTCATACAAACTCCAAAGTAAAGTTTTTCCAATAGGCAGGCCTCAGGAGTATATTAAAAAAAATACTGAGTTGATGCTAAATTTAATTAAGAAATAGTACATTTTATTTGTATAGCACTAAAGCTACGGTACAAAGTGCTTCACGGACAATAAAACAATAATAAATAAAAGCCAATAAGATAAACAATAAAAACGCCAGTTATTCATTAATACCAGGTTCGCAGAATAACAAAAACACAAATATACTGACAATAAAAAAGGTTTAAAAAACAAATTATATTAAACAAAATAAATTAAAAAAAAGCCAATAGCAATATTAATAATTAAGAAGTGGTTTTGAAAAATGGCACTGAATCTTCTGGCTTAAGCCCCTAAAACATACCGTTCCAAGTCCTTGGGACCTGGACAGTTAAGGCCCAATCACCTTTGATCATTAACTGAGATTAACTAGAAGGGCCCTGCTTGATCGCAGGCTGCAGTCCAGCTCATAAGGAGTCATAAGGAAGATTTGAGCTGTAGCTACGGGTCAGACGTACCTGAGCTTTTGATTGAAAAAAATAACCAGTCAAGTCCTAAAACTAACAGGCAGCAATGTTACTTATAGGTTATAGGGTCCTGCAGTGTCCACTTAGTCTTAGTCAATAACCTGCCAGCAGAGGTCTGGAAATACACCACAGCTTTCAGAGTTGTTAATCTTGACTTTATGCTATCTGAATAAAGCTAAATCTCTGATCTGACAAAAATAAGGGCTAGCCGTAAAACCGTTCTGATGAATTTCAGATAGAGCTCTAAAGACATGCAGGAGAAGTGTATTTGTACAGCTTTTCTTATCACTCTTCAACATTTTGAGAGAGAATATGCATCAAATGTTACAAAACTGATGCTGTTGCCACGTGATTTGCTAGAATTTTCTCAGTGTTTTTCCATATGGCAGATCTGCTCCACTAGACCGGCTGTTAAGTGCTTCCGATAGCTTTTGAACATATTGTCCATTTGTGCCTTGGTGCACTTTACATTTCTTAAACTAAGTATATCATTACACTTTTTACAATCTTTATTTCCCCTATTCCAAGTTTCATGCAGGAAAAAAGGGTAAACCTAGAAGGCAAACGACTCACTGCATTCATATGCAGCATTAATTCATTAACTCATTTTAGGATTGTTTGCTTTAGAAGCAGATCAGCCTTTAGGAGCCACACAGACTTCGGGAATCAAAGATACATGCTGACATCAGCTAACTATTCTTTTCAGTTCAATGGCAATCCAACCTAGCACATATTTTACAATAAATTCAATAAAGAAAACTTTTATAACCTACAGGCAGAAGGCCATGAAAAACACAGAGTTGACTATATTAAAGAATAATAATAGTGAGGGAAAAAATGACATTGAGAAATATGGTTTTGTAATAATACTAATAAAAATTGTGGGACATAATGATCCAGAGGCTTTTTGGTACATCTGAAAAGGCTAGAACAACATGCTTGTGTCTGACAGGCTGCGCAGCCTGCCTTGGGCGGTGGAAATATCCCTGACTGTTTGGCAGGCCTCTTATGACTGCTATTTCATCCCCTATCTTAATTCTCTTCTCTAACATGTGTAGGAAATTTACTGCTTCATTTCATCTTGTCATAAAGGAGCAGTCTGCACCTGGGCTTGTTCCCCTCCCCTGGCTTCTCCCCTCTCTCCTCGCTCCTCTCTTCCCTCCTCTCTCCTCTCTTCCCTCTTCCCTCCTCTCTTCCCTCCTCTCTCCTCAGCAGAGTTTTAAAGCTAATGAGTCATGTTGAGTGAGACAGGATCTCTTATCAAGCCTGTCACTGGCCCAGGGGCTTGACGTTAAGATAGACGTTAAGATACTTAAAAGTAAAGTCCTCCTAGTTCCACCGCAGACAAAAGCGGGAATCTTTCTCTTCAAACCATGGGTGAAAATGAATAGATTATTTCCAGTTAAGTGTTTTACCTTCACAGTGCTTGCCGTCGCCTTTGTAGCCTGACTTGCAGATACATTTGTATGACTTTAGGGTATTCTGACAGATGGCATCGATGCTGCAATTGTCAAGTGCCTCCGCGCACTCGTCCACGTCTAGACCAGGAAGAAATGGAGGGGAAAGTTAGTTGATGAAGCTGAAAGAAAAGTGACAACGGCATCAATCACGAGAAACAATAATTCACCGGATTTTCTGTTGCCATGTCGCTCTGGTGTTCATTGTCCCTGGGCAGACAACCCGAACCGGAGTACGAAACCAGAACACGAAGACAGAAGAAAATCACCACGAAAATGAACGCGGTAGTCGTTTGACTTCAGGGACATCACATATCCTGAGGAACCATTGTTTCTTAATAATTAATACAAACAGTGTAATCACTAACGCATAATTAAATGATTAATGATATTGATTTACAGCGGCTGCTCTGATTGACAGACATGGAAATGGGTTTGACATGAAGAACTGAGAGCGGGATCAGGTTTGGCTTCGTGGATCTCCTCTTCCCACCCGAGCCCAGTTAACTAGCCCAGGTGTTTGGGATTACCCCCTGCACACAGGGGAAGGGCAGCTTAACAAGGTTTACATAGCTTCCAATATCCACTCTTATCACAAGACCTCTGCAGGGGCTGACTGATCCCACTGGGAAATGATCCACAACCTAAACCCCTTGAGCTTAGCATATTGGCTATATCTGTTTATCCCTGGAAGACATGTCTTCTTTGGCAATAAAGGACAATGACGCCACAGTTCTGTGGAAAGGAAGTCTCTTCTAATATATATATCCATAACTAACTCATAAGTTCCTTGATGACATTTTCATACATTTCATACAGATGCCCTGTACCTGTGTAGCAAAGCTGCTCTTAAACCAGGAAACACACGTTTACACGTTGTCATATTCTTACACGCTTTCGTGTAACAAAATATTTTTACTCGGCCAGAATTTATTCTAACATTCTCAAAATGACACAATTTTGATGGCCGTTTCTTATGAAACAAAACCATCTGTAGAGTTTCATAACGCTCCTCGATGTGCGTCACACCTGAGACTGTGTCGGCAGCACCTCTCATGCTAAGTCCATGAAAACCATTTAGCAATGCAAGAGCTTCCCAAGCTCTGTATTGATGTATATTAAATGAGAACAATGACAAGTCTCCTGGGCAGAAGGGCAGGCCGGCTCTTTTTTCCTCGCTGATTGTCTTCCCAGATAAAAAGTAGGAAAGGCCTTGGTGAGGACGTTTTTTTTCAATCGTGGAAGTATTAATCATAACAAAATATCTTTTTTCCCATTGTCAGGTTTCCTGGTTCCAAGTCTCTGTGGTATTTAAAATTCATTTAAATCAGAAACTCAAAAGAATTTGTCATTTCTTCTTTTGATTAATGTTCCTATCTGGGGCCTCAATTTAGTATTCATCAATTCTATTTTACTGGCAGATCTGTTCATACACCTTACAAAAATATGCTAACGTCTTCTTAACGTTCACTTTTAAACAATGAACTGGCCATGTTTTTCAGTTATTCTGGTATCTCAGCTCCTGCTGCCAGAGTCGATCGCACGCTGTAGTATTTCCCCAACAACACCAGGAACCATCACTTCACTAAGAGTATGTGGGGGAATAACTTAAGCCTACACAAACTAATCTTTTGCCTAAACTGACAAAGCCAACCTTAATATTTCCGTAAACAGCGTGACACTTTATACTTTATACCCTTGTATATTTCCCAAGATCAAGAAATCAACATACAATAATACTGAAATTCTCTTGCACACACTTTCAAGTTAGGCAAGTTATGATGTAACACACTGGGACATCCAAAATTGATATTGATACTAATAATATGAAATTACAACACAATTTCGCCATAATATTGCTTTGTCCATAAACTGTTAAGGCCCGTGTAAACAGCGCACTGTTTAAAAAGCCACCCATAGAGGTTATTGGGAGCATTCCCTCTGACACATGTGCAACAACAGCTGAAATGTGCTAGTCCTGTTGGAAATCCTAAATGCCTTTGCCATGAAAATAAACATGTCAGAATCGATATGTCCTACGGTTCAGTCCAGAGGACATTCCTCTGGATGCTTGAGAAAAAAATGCAGAATGCATTCAGTAACGCTGCCCTGGTAATTGACTCATGCCAAAGATGAAAAGCTTGTTTTTTTTCACGCTGAGTGTTTCTTTCATTCTTTTGTGTTGATGTATCAAAGTCGTTGGGAACAAGTTTAGGCAGCAGAAGTTGAAGTCAGTGCTTTGAGACAAGGATGAATAAACAAAGTCAAAAGTACAAAACCAAAGAAGAAAGAGATGTTGGGAAATGCTCAGACGTTTTCACAATTTCCTCTGGGGAACGCGTCATTTCGGATAATGCTGTTGCAGCTCTGTTCTGGTTCAGGCACTTTGGAATATTAAAGCCACAAATGGCTTGAGTCTGTGTTAAACCCACTGGCATCCTTGAAATACTGACCAGCAAAAAACTGGCATAGTTGTCTTATAATGCGGTATGTTTTGCCTAACCTGATGCACCAGATGGTTAGTTACACAGAACCATCTGGGAAGTCTTCATTGGAAACTGTTTGGAAAAGTGCAGGCGCTTTCAAAAAATACTTGGTGATTGGATGAACCATCTGTCTATCACCGGTTAATCACCGTGGATGTATTAGGTCGTCACACCTAAACCACGGCCGTAGCTACCGGTAGTTCCTCATAGGACGCCGATTGGTCCGAACCGGCTGTGGTTCGGCCACAATCGCATTAACTTGAAGCCTGACAAGATGGATTCTCACGATCGCGATTCTCGCGGTGAACCGGTGATCTTGTGAATCCAGCTGCCTCCCAAGGTAATGTTCTGCTTCCCTGGAAACTGGTTCCGATACCTTGTCATTAATTGAGAGAGCATGCCATGCAGAATCTCTCTAAAACGTAGACAGACACGGGACAGTATTGCCTTACTGTCCGTCAAGCTTCTAGATTTCTAACTGCACCTTTGCATGCTCTTTGCTAAGCAAATATGCTAAAGGTGGAGGTATTTTATTTTGGCTTTATCAGATTGGCTTAAAAGGGGATCTAAAGTATAATCAAACATCTGCCGTCACAGGTAGTTTTAAGGAAAGTTACTGTGAAAAGCAATTAGTCCAAGCTAAACCGTTGCTTGTAATTTCAAAGTAGTCGTCACATGTAAGGCAGAGCTGCTGGCTAAGGGCTGCTGGCCATGGAGGTGAGACCTTGTCAGAGGTGCTTTTCGTCCCTGATTTATGGGAAGGCTCTGGGATAAGCAGTGTATTTAGCTGGGCCAGCTAAAGGGGGTGTGAGTAGGAATAGGACTCATAGGAGAGTGTGAGTGTGTGGGAGAATTGTAGGGCCCAAGGTGTGCAGTTCAAACACAGGGTAATGTTTACTTTGAGTGTTGAGACCCTCGCTGTTTGCTTGTGCCCCAAAGCCAGCTCCCTCCCTAGCCATCACCCTTCCTTCAGATACAGAAATAGACCAAGTGGAGCAGGGACACCCGTACGGTATACCTTTACACTGCAGCCAGGCCGAATTATCTCTGAAAAAATAACGAATAACAAATGTTTTCACATATGTTTTTTTGGGACAGAATGATTTGTTGGACATTTCCTTGATTTGTTGTAAGACATAATAGCATAATCCGTCACTCTTGACAGGAGAATCTACGAACGAAATCCTTGATTTTTGCATGATTTCTGTAGCATAGGAGGAAGGGCACTGGGTTCACGTCCATAAAAGGTGTTCCACTTCACAGTGTTAGTGGATCACAGTGTTAGTATTACTGTGTATAATTACAAGGAACATGTATTGTAATTATCCATCTTAGCACAACACTTACACTATACTTAGGGTTGCGGTTGAAGAGGATAGGCCTAAGGTCAGGATAATTACTTAAGGTACAGAGTACCAGAGGGTAATCTGAATACCTCCTTTATCCAAACGTCACACATCCAAACTAATCTAAAGGGAAGAATGAAACAAACATGCAATGGAAAAATGTTGTCTACAAATGTTATTATTAGCTCTTAGGAAATTATCCACAAATTAAAAACATTTAATTAGGCTAATTAGGCTATACGGGAAGATTTACGGGAAGAATACTCGCACAACAAAGTCAAATTTATTTAGTATACTTTCATTACATAAGTAGTTCAACAAACCAAATATTCAGTCTCATAAACCACCTCCATTCCCAAAGGGTTTTGATAAGTGACTATCTTCCCCTTACAGTAATGTTAAGTGGTGGGCAACCACAGCAAGAAAACTGGCACCACTGCCAAAACACTGAAATGTCAAACAATACTGAATATTAAGTCTAATCCTCCTGTAAACACAAAAAAAACGCAGAATTTGCCCTTCTATAGCAAAACGTATCCCTGTTGTTAATGTTTTAATTGCAGATTTAATGCTGCGACGTAAAATCAAAACCAAACGTAAAAAATCAAAACCAAAATAACGTATACGGTAACTCTAAAGTGTTATCAGTTTCGGCCTCACTCAGGCGGAGCCGGGTGAAGTAAGGCTGAGGCGGTGGAAAGGGCATGGACTCTGGCAGGCGGTCACAGCATTATCACAGCACAATGTGTCCATCTCATGGATTATACGCTGCAGAGGGAAGGAGAGCAGCCATCCTCAAAAAAAAAAATGGTTTTGATGAAATGCAGACGTCAACATAAGAGCAGAATTTAGCTTTCCCCCGCTCCTACCCAAATCCCCTTCAGCTAATGAAGGGACGCACTGTTGCTTGTCCAGCAAGCTTCTAAAACGTTGCGAATAAAAATATCAACTGCTTCCATTTGGGCTATTTACACTCATCCTTCACACACTCTAAATGTTTAGGAATCATGACCACTGACTGATCCTGGGCTTCCAAAAACTGTGATCACAACTTCAAACCTGCGTCCCTCCCTGCTTATGTCCACCAACCATAAAGCCTCAGATTTATCTGAGGGCATCAGGGCGAATGAACAAAAACATGCAAATACGGTTTTAGGAGAGCTATATCATGCTAACGTGCTGAAAGACATTAACTGTACCTATTATCGTTGTAGCCTACCCGTGTTACATATTTTAAATCAACAATGTATCCTCTCACCCAAAAGATACCAAACTCCCACCTATAACTCCCCCCCCTCTATTCAACCAAAATTGAGCTTAACTCGCGTCTTCATCAAAGACATCTCAGCAGTGTTGTAACACAGACACACTACTGGTTTGTGTTCGGTTTTATTTGTCGCAGCGACTGGTAAAGGAAAAGGTGGACTCTGGCACAGGTCTGTCATATTATTTCGCTCAAGTCAGCTTCTGCATTGTGGATCGCTACTCTACTCTACTTCTGTATTCCATTTGCTGTCTCTTCTGCTGTATTCTGCCAGCATTCATGTATAATGAATGTGTGGTCAGGGACCCCATGGGGATGTCTACCTGAGGTCAAGTCAACTAACTCAAGCCAATGCCTACACAAGAACAGTGTCACAACCTTGTTTAGTTTTATACCTTGCCCTGTTTTGTTTTTTTACATTGTGTGCTGACTGACTCCCCAGCTAAGTGATGAGTCAGGAGACTGCATGTACAGCAGAGACAGCGGGGGAAACTCACCACCATGTCATTCATGCTTACAACTTCCCAGGGTAGCTAGTGCTCCAGCTCTGGGAGTAAGTGATGGTCATTCTCTCTGCTTTTGATCACAGACTGTGCTGTGGCTTTCCTTTAGCATGTGTGGCCCTAATAGACTATGACTCACAGACCTCCGGGTGGCCTCCAGAGGAAAACACTTATTACAGTAATTAAGTGAATCACAGAGTGGTTCTTAGAGAGAGCAGAGGGTGACATGACATGAGATGTCGAACATCTGATACATGCCGCCCTGAATCATTTATCTTAATTTGTAACCATTTTCTATTAGGAGATGAGGCGACATGAAATTAAATTGTACCTTTCAAGGCCTTTTTTCATGCTTCTTGGCCATGTGTCCTCCAGTGTTTATGACGTCTTGGCCTCATGCAGCATATTTTATATGCAAGAAAGGTGGCACTTAGACCTGCTTTACACCTTATATTTATACAGCCCAAGCTAACTGACATGACACTCTCCCCTCTGCACACAGCAATTACATTCATTGGTGGTTGCTTTAGCCAGATACAGTACCAACTATAAAGAAGGCAGCATAGCAATTACAGCACAAGTGTGATATTTTTAGCTGTTTCCTGTCAAATTAAGGTACATAGTAAATGGGTCTCTCTAAAAGCCATGAAACAAGCAATATCTGTCAAAGTTTAGAAATGTATGGAGTGAAATTCAATTTGCTGGAACTGGCTCGATATATGCTTCATTTAAATACCAAGGACAGCAGGGAGACATCTTCATTTAATGTATCCCTTTCTCATATAAAGAACGATAATGTGTTTAATGGTCTGTCCTTCCCTCTTCTCTAGAATAGTTCAATCACTTTTAAATGGCTTTGAATAAGATTAATAGAGCAGATAATGTATAATCTAAGAGTAGGTTATATTCTTAGTATATTATTAATAATAATAATGTAGGGTTCGCCTCAGTGTTGCAGTAAAATGAAAAATAAATAAATAGGTAAATAAATAAATAAACTGTTACAAATTCATTAAGATGACATGTATTTTGTTTTTTAATTTTAAAAAAGTGTGCAGTGCGTCAGTAGTTATGCACTTATACTGACATGCAGATAATATTGTAGATATATTACTTATTACTTTTCCAAACAGTTTCCAATGAAGACTTACCAGATGGTTCTGTGTAACTAACCATCTGGCGCATTAGGTTAGGCAAAACATACCTCATTATAAGACAACTATGCCAGTGGATGCTATTCAGTTTTGTTCAAATTCACTGACATATGTTCTCATCAATATAAACCAATAACCTATCGATGCAAGTTGATGCATCTACTTCATTCATAGAAATAGCTTCCCTGTTCCTTTCAGACAATAACGTCCAACACAACAGGCATTCAAATCAAAGCAAAAAATATATATGGAAAAATATGGTTCCACTGGAAGTAGCAGGAGTAAATTGGTACCTATGGTGTCAACCAAAGACTATTCAGTCTTAGTACATACTTGTACATTCATGTTCACTCACACCGAAAACAGAATATGCCATTTTAAAATATGATGGATTAAACAGATGTAACTTAAAAAAAAACCAACACAACCATGTAACACCTGAATTTTCCGTTAATCTACTGTATAGCCTATTGTGGTCTTCAACTGATACCCTTTTAACACTTGGTAGGTGTAACTAAATACTGCAGAGTATTGTATGGTTTTCCCATGCCTCTATTAAGTGAGGAAGTTTCAAATTCATCAGTGAAGTCATCCATGTATCAACCCAGAAAGTATTGGCCAGAACCAACCAAATAAATAACTTTGCTCTTTTTCATCTGGATTCCTTGATGTGTTAGGTTGGATTTTTCCATTACTAAGCAGAATAAGAGCATTTCCTTTCATTTCCAGCAGTCCCTAAAGCTGGCGCTCACCATCAGGAATGTAAACAAACGCAGTCTGTAAACAAGGCTCTCTCTGCCCCCCCCCAACCCCCCTCCAACAACACTGACCACCACAGACCAGCCT
>OMKK01060298.1:5390-21329 GCA_900302305.1 Polymixia japonica
AGAGATAGTGTGCATATGCATACATGCAATATTTAGAACCGTTTCAAATCCTTGTCCTACACTAAAAACATTTCTTTCAGAGTTTCCTGGAAGAGGAGACCTTTGTCTAGGACTGGTTTCCCTCAGTAATTATGTGCAGTAGATGTGGCTAGACGGTTAGTTTTAGTTCCATTCCTGTTCCTATCTTAGTCCCACCACCCTACAACTCTTATTACTTTGTTACTTTCTTATTATTGAAGTACTCATTCTTAAGATTTTAATATTTTGGGGCAAAATATCTTGTTTTATAGAAAAATAAAGCTTCATCACATCAATTTTACATTTTCGCTAGCACTAGTTTCTAATTTCTTGATGTCGTGGCCCACCACTGCTAATTATGTGTAACTTGTTTAGGAATAGGGCCTTGAGTTTTATCAATGGGAAGTGGGAGTCTGCACCAGTGACAGAGCTATCTTATGTAACTCTGTACTGTTGCTTAGTACTAACCAGCCCTGCTCAGATAACATTCTTGCTAGTCATCAATAAAGAACGTCTCTCCATTAATCTCAGATCATTCTCCAGCCTTAGCTTCCTGGATTTGCCCCTCTGACTCAGATAACCCAGAGGTTTTTTTTACAGAGATAATGCTGATAATCACCCCTGGGAGGGGGGCACACACAACACGTTTCTTGATCTAGTAAGGTTGCCAACAAGCATAGTTGTGGTGTATGTGTCTGAGAAAGGAAGACAAATTAGCCTTTTCTTAATGAAACATCATTAGATTAGATTAGATTAGATTAGATTAGATTAGATTAAAGTTTATTGTCATTGCACAGAGTACTGAGACCGAAATGCAGTTTAGCATCTAACCAGAGTGCAATGTAATAAAGTGCAAAGTGATGAATAGAATAAATATCATACCAAATCATCACAGCATGCTTCAGTCACAGTGCCTTCCCTCCACACCAAATTAAGCATCTATATACAATATCTGGTAGTTGTGAGATCCACAGCATATTAATGTGTGTGTGTGTCTATATACTGTATATATATATATATATACTGTATATGACTATATATATATAGACACACACACACACACCTATATATATAGGTGTCTAAGGACAAAAGCACAAAGCATCACGTCTTGTCTCAAGCATCTGTTGACTGGCGGCTCTTCAGAGCGTCACCCTGGAAACAGAGAAAAGCAAGTGCCAATTTAAGCCTTTTTCGTGGGATTTCAAAAGGGAGTGAACAATTAATAATTCTTCTGAACAAGGCTTCTGCCATCTTTATAATTGGGGCAAATCTTAATTTATGTATGAGAAACTAGCATTGTTTTCACATCAAAAAGTATTTGGAAGATTGCACTTTATGCAGTGCAGTGCCCAGTCTCAGAAACACACCGTTGGTGCTGTCTGGCTCTCTGTGGATCATGTAAACCAAATAATAACTCTTCCCACCCAGGTGTGACATGTCATGCATAGGTCTCAGTGGAAAGGTAGTGTTTGTCTAATACATAGGTGTCCAAGGGTCTGCAGCACCTTTGATCTCTCTGACTTGCTTACTGTACAGTGAGGTTATAATAAGCCTTTGACTCATATTTAGAATGGTCTGTATTTAAAGTTCAGGTCTGCCTGTCAGCAAGTAAATACATCTGCTTGATGAGGATGGATCTTTTTGAATTATTTCATACTTTCTAATAGGTTAAGGAATGAAAGGCAATACATTATTTATGCTCAAACCTGGCTTTATCTTGTTCCAGGTTGTTTCATTAGGCTTGCAATAATAAATGGAGACCTCAAAGAGTCTAGCTCTGTGTGAAGGCTGCTCGGAGTGAGTCATGCTGTCAAAGGTTTGCCTCAACAAAATACCTGGCCCTCCACAGTTGTCCACAAAGCGAAAGATATCATATTTCATAGAATATGAAAGTCATAATTGTAGTCAGAATTCTAAACCTTTGGGTTATATGAAATATGTGAAGCTGTGGTTTACATGTTTCTAAAATAAATCAGCATGCAGCTCTATACCAATTTTCAAATGTAGCCCTTTCACTCTTTACGTGTTAAAGTTCGGGCACTTTCGATCCACGATGGACAAATTATGATTTTTGTTTTTGTTTTGACCCCAACGATGATGCAAACTTTTTGACGTCGGGTAAGGGCCAACCTGTGGGTAAGGGTATGAAGTTTTTGATCACGTGAGTGTGTGTGAATAGAGTCTGGCTTCGGGTGGGTTGAGTGAGTGCAGCATAGCTCCCGTGGGCGGACGCAGAGGCGCTTCCACACTAAACCACCGCCTCTCTCTCTCTCTCTCTCCAAAAGCACTGGGACAGATTTACGCTTCAGCCTTTATTTATGAGCACCAGTCAACTCTCGGGATTTTCTGGACGGCGTAAGAAAGTAAAAGAAGTGTAAAAGAAGACATGGAAAGTCCCGTTTTTCCAAGATGACCGATGGTTTGGTCATATAATAAGATCTTTTTTGTCGCAAGAGAGGGAAACTTGAAACAAGGCTGTTTTTGGAGTTCCACCTCCCCTCTCTCTCCGTAGGATTTGATTCAAAGTCGAAAACCAAGATGGCCGCCGATTCCGTGCAGGTAGGAAAAGTTGACAACTGTTGCGAAAAGTGCGCAAACTTGTTACAAAGTCAACATTTTAAGTTAGTAAACAACTTTATGTCACATAAATCAGGCAGTGCCTTACAATCAATAGATAGTTATGTATTTAGCGAATGAATTCTACCAGATCCCAAAGGGTTGTCTGGGAATTATCCATGGATTGAGGCCTGGGAAACAATTATCTAAATATCCCAGTTTTCAACATTGTAATCTTTTGCGGAAGCAGTTGTATGAAATAATGTTACGACATATCTGTTTTTTAACGTTGGTTTAAAATGGTTAGTGTTAAGTAGTGCAAGGCAAATTATCTTTGTTCAACGTTACAGGTCATCACGTTACTTTTGGAAACAAAAACAATCTGCTCAACGTCTTCATAGTTTTCCCTTTTAATTGGGTGCTCAATATTGTAAATAAAGTGAAAATATGTTCAGTTTCACACGTCTTTTGTAAATGGTGAACTTGAAACAAGTGCTGCTGGCTTTCCCGTTGTAAAGGTTTTTTTAAAAACACGCTTGGCTAATTGAAAGAACATCACCTACACCGTCTTACAACTCAAAAAGTAAATACATTCTTACTGCATAAACGTTCTTTGTAAAGGGATAAAGTAAAAGTAAATGCATTGCCATTATTCTCTTTGAACAGTCATGACTCAGAGAACAATGTGGTTTCACTATAGTGACGTCAGTTCTAAAATAAACCTTTTTGACAAGAAGTAACAAAAGTGTTACAACGTTTCCAATACTAAAACTAAGTCCAATGACTAATGCAGTTAAACTAGTCTTTTGCTGTATGTCCCTCCCATAAACCTATTTTCATGTATGTGAGAAGGCTTAACTGTCTTTTGTTTTTATTTGTAGAGAGCGATTAGAATGTAATTGGTATATCTATACAATATAGCTACCAACAGTATTTATCTATAAGGGATTTTTGTGACAAATAACTTTATATGCTTCATATAGCTGCAGTTTAAAACTGACCATTGAGCAGGTGTTCACCTGTTGACATGTCAGTGTTGTGGGTTTGCTGAACAGAGTTCAAGACAGAGTTAGACAGAGTTCAAGCATAAAATGGCTTATTATGCTCAATGTTGGATTTCAGTGTTTTATCTCTTTGAAATATTTGCTCAAACTATTAACTGACCTTGTAGTGCTGCAAAAATATATTCAGCGTGTGATTTGCTGAATACACAACACTGGGTTTACATAATAAAAGGTCTAAATTGAAACAAATTAGCCCCTGGTGGAACAAGTTTAGGCTAGACTACCCTTTCTGCATTTTTAATATTTTCCCTAGAAATATAAGAATATACTGTAAGTGGATAAATGTTTTACTTGTTTGGCATAAAATAAAATTATGATATTAACTTGGAAGCTTTGCTACCCAGTCACATTTAGTCATATCTGATTATGCCTATATGTCATCACAACGCATTTTTGTGGATTTCATTTGAACTGCACAATTAATTGAAATAATATTAAAATCATAATATTGACGATTGCAATTTCCAAATGGCATTTCTTTTTCTCAGTGGGAAAGGTGTTTCAGAAAGCTTTCTATACAAAGCATATTGATGTTGGGCTGAATCCCTGGCCTACAAATCAAGGTCCATTTTCTCTGCCCTATAAGATTAGTACTTTAAAAGAGAAAGTAAGCTTCGTCCACATGTATCACATTTTACACTTGACTTGCTATATTGAGATGGAAAAAAAAATCTTATCACTGGTCTTGTCAACAAGCCACCTCTTTTAGTAGGAGTGACTTCATACTACCTGGGGGGTAAGTGTGTCATAACTAAACAACATTGTGGCACATTTGCAGGGGTGCATTCACTATCAAAAATTGGAAGGTTTTATCTAGACTGAACCCTTTCCCTCCACCGCTGTTGTAGTTGACGTGGAGTGGAGCCAGTCTTACTCACCAAAGTAACAGGTGTAGAAATGCACAGTTTAGCACTCATTCTTTATAGTTTTCTGGACACAGAGTACCTGTCTATCCGGTTCAAAAAATAACAGCTAGTGGTGATTGGAAGTGAAAGACATGACTTAGAACTTGACTTGGCCCAGGATATGACTGAGGCTCATGTGAGGCCTACATTTGTTGGATTCAAGCTTGGCCCGTGATGCTATTTCTGGGCAAACGTCACGCATTGACCAATAGTATAGGACCAGCTGTGGGGTAAGAAGACTGGGTGTCAAGTTGTAGGCCGAGATGGACCTTGTGTAGAAGTGCCAAGGGCTTGGCCTTTAAGCAGGAGCCTCGATAGTGGCCTCAACCTTTCCATTGTCCTATTGTCTGAATAGAGCTCTTGTTATTGGACTTGCAGCTTTTAGGCTTAAAGTGCATGTTAACCTGCTTACATTTGAGGGTCAGAACTAATGTTTGCTTTTATTTCCCAGTTGCTTTAATGTATTAGGCGGTAAAAGGGCTTTTAAACAACGTAGGTGTGTCTGCGTAACATTTAACGCAAAGTTGCCATACATTTGTAACAATACATTGCTATTGTATTATTGTTAACATGTACTGGATAGTGATCAGTTGGCCCAGTCATTTAGGTTGTTTTATAGCCATGAACAGTCTGTATTCGTATGTCATAAAAACTAGCCCAGCTCTATAGTTTCTTTATTGTACGGTTTCGGTAAAGGTGATGATAGATTGGTTTTTGATAGAGCATGGGGCAGAGCACCTAGCAGAGCGACACTTTGAGATGAGCAGGTTTCCTCCAATCACAAAAATGGATGCACTGCAGTGTGTAAAAGTGTGTAAAATTGCTTACAATTCCTGCTTTACTCGCCTTTGAACCAAATAGCCCTGAGTTCCTGGTATGACATCATTCCCGAGTAGGCAACACGTTAATGTTACAAGAAGTGAAGGTTACTGTACAACCATATCGGCCAAATAGCGACTTAAGGAAGTGTCGGAGAAATTAGTATTGAAACCAACGAGCAAATTTTAAATACACCTTCACCCACTTTGCAATTTTGTGTCTGTGTTTGATCTCAAATTAAACCCCAGACCTTCCAGACTATATGTTGATTAATTTCCAGCTTATCTGATTGGCCTAACGTGGATTTCCTTGCATTGTTGTCGGCAAAATGGATCCTTCTCGGTGTCCCCATGCTATCCTCACACTGTGCTGGTCAAACACAGCTACAGTGCAAACAAATTTTGTAGATCAGTGAGGGAGGGAAGAGAGATGCATTTTTGCCACACACACACACACACTTGTAGTTGTGACCTCCATTTTACCTATATGAGTCATCAAGGAGGCTCTGGAGCAGGATGTGTGCAAAGTATAGTTTTCTCTGAAGAGAGCACCTATAGAGCCTCTGCTTTCACTCCAGGCCCACGCAAATCCTATAACCTACAACACATGTTCATTGTTTGTGTCCTTTTCCCACCGCATAAATCGAATCGGTCCGAAGCATTTGTACGTTACTACAGCGAAACTGAAGAGGGGTCGGACAATACGCGAATGTAAATCCGTGCAGCGGATGCTAATCGTGTTTTAAGTACTTGTGATTTTTGTTGGCTTGTTTGATGCATGGTGTTTTACTGGCTTCCCTCTGCGGTGACATCCTTGCGGTGTTGATTCCTAACCAATATCTGATGTATTCAGAAGGCTTTGTATTCACTGGCAAATAAAAGCAGCCTGTAACCTAACCATCAACTGCACTGAGACTTAAAGCTGCTGTGAGCGCTATTCTGACTCTACCAACAGCGATGGAATTACAACAACAAGCCGTTTCAGGTCAAAACAAGCTGGACTTTTCTCCTCCCCTGCAGCACCTCTCTGTCACTCCTCTTCTCTGTCCATCAAAAACCTCACACGCTAACAGGTGAACAGAATCTTGGGAGGAGTTTAGAGACGGGCCGGGGATTGTAAACACGGTTTAGAAAAGGGGGGGATGTGAACACACTGGCTGACCTGAAGTGGCAGACATTTGTTGTGAAGATCAAATTTCACTGAACCTTCCAGGAGTGAAACATTTCCCGTTGAAAACCCGGGGTGCAAAAGTTCGATGTGCAAATGTGTGCCGAGGTTAATTCGGTTCAGCACACAAAGTGATTAGGACATTTGGGGAGTAACCAATCCCGTGTCCCCCACATGGAACTCCAGTATACCGAGCCCGCTAGGGGCCAGAGGAGAATATCTCGATAAATCATTCCCTAGAACTGTTCGTTTGTGCTCTCGAATTACTAATTTGTTACCTCGTTTAAACTCGACATTCTGATAGAAAGCTCGGCTCTCATGTTCATTCCTGGAAGGTGCAGCATTCCGTGCATGCAGAGCTGGTAATAAGATAGTGTTTGTATGACAGGTTGAAATATTGAATGAATTGAGTGTCATCAAAGTTTTTATGACAAAACAATCTGTTTTTCTATAAAAAATAGGTTCATGGGATTTCAAAGACAAAGCAACATTGTGTTTAACAGCCAAAACCCATAGTACATCCAGGTAATTCAGTCCGAGATCAGAATAAAACTGTATTAAATCCAAGGGGTCCTTAACGAGTATGTCAAGATCGAATGGGGAAAATGGAATGAATGCTGATATCCTAGAAAATGTAAAGCACAAATTACTAATTTGAGGGAACAGATTAATAATTTGAGGGAACGGATTAATAATTTGTGGGAACAATCTATCAAAATATTCTCCTCTGGCCTCTGGCGGGCTCCATACGAGCACCCTAGCTGTCCAATCAACTGTCAAACTTATATACAGTTGTCAATATGTTTGGGACGGTGAGAGAAAACATTTGAAAATGGCAAGTGGAAACGACAAACCAATGCAAGTTTTAATTTCAAATAACAGTGGCGTGTTTATTTTAAGGGAAATCTGGTTTGGTATATTTTGTTTTGATTATAAGTGAAAAAATTAGTAAAAAAAAGATTTTTGCTAAATAAAACGTTTTTTTTACCCCAAAACTGTGATACCAACTGAACCCCTAGAGCCCTCACATAGCACACAGTTTGTTTTTTTAAATGTTATTTTAATGTAAAAATATTGAGCATAGCAGCTTTAAACAAGAGTTTGTTGAAACTCTTAACGAGGTTCTGAAATGTATTAGTTATGTACATGGTTATGTACTCTTCCACCACACAAGTTGCTCCCCAGGGGGAGGCTATTGGATGACCGGTGTTATGTTTTTAACCAGGGTTAATTTTAGACACCATCCTCTCCCCGGAGTGAGATTAGGTCCCGTTCAGGGCTGCTTGTGACCTCACAGAACGGGAAGCTAAGAGGGATTTGGCTGTCCCTCCTCAGACAGTTTATCTTCCCTGCTGATATCAATGGTCTGTGTGTGTGTGTGTGTGTGTCAGAGCTAGAGAAAGTGAAAGAGCTAGAGAGAGAGACAGTGAAACACAGACGGACACTGAGTGACTTTGAGTCTCACTTTTGACAGAGCCTCTGTCAGCAATGGTGTTGCCTAGCAGTTGTGTTGATGGATTTCGTAGCTGCTAGAAGAAGTTGTCTTGTGTACATGTAATGACACAAAAGGGACTCTAGCTGACCACTGGAACATGCGTGGAGAGGTTTGTTCAGCTGATGTTATAGAGATGGAGATGGCTGACAGTGATGATGTTATGGTAAGGCGCCAGGGTTCTGCACAGCTGGTCGTTGAACGCCTCTGATTATTAGAGGTTTTTGTCTTATTGGGTTTATTTATATTTTTATTGTTACTCAAAGCAGACATAATTTTGGCACTAGTCCAAAAAAATGAAGTAAATTGCAGTAACCCTAAATGTTGGCCAGATATTTTTATTATGTTAAATTAATGATGCGTTAAAGGCGACATGGAGCTGATCTAGTAGTAGTTGTAGTGCAACGATGTGCGGCTCGGTTAGGATTCATTTTGCCCATTTTCTATGAATGGAGTCGGCTCTCTTCAACACTCTTAAGCTTGTTATGGTTTCAGAGGGTCAGGAGTTCTAGTTTAGTTTTACATTGTCATTTCAGGTATGTAGTTGACGCTGTTATCTAGAGCAAATTACAAAGTTTGCTTTGAGTGAGTTCACTGTACATTGGTAATGCCTCCACAACACAGAGGTCACAGTGTTGTGGCAATGTGGAATAAATGTATATAAATACAAGTATGGCATGATACTTTCAGAATCTGATATCACCAAAGTAAAGAGAGGCCCAACATTTTATGATTATTTTATATAATCATTTGGCCTATTTGAAGAATAATTAATTATTGGGCAAAGTGCTATTGCCTGGTAATAATCACATATCACACCAATATCAATGTGATATCAGCCAACTAACAATTTTTCAAATGAGGTGATATAGTCTCAAAGCATTGTGCTTTGGTTTGTATTCGATTCATGAACTCTGCTGAGTAATTTGTCAGGAAATATTAAAATACATTTCATTGTGGTCCTTGCCAGTTGGCGGCTCAGGCTGCAGTTAATCTGTGTCCTGGCTGACGGGGACATCACCACTGTGTTTAAGATGACCTTTAAAGCTAAACGTGTTTAGGAAGTCACTTCCTAATCCCGCCTCAGTTAAGGTGTTCATGCTAAGGATGTAAGTCATGGCTGCCTGGCAACAGCAGAACTGACCAAGGACTGAGGCTTGCTGAAGTTCAAAACAAGTCACTGCGCCATGTTGACCATGGATTATTGATTTGTTATATTACTTGACATGATGGACATTTTAGCTAGTTTATTGTACATTAGAGTTCTAAATTTTAGTAGTTTCTAGACCTTTAGCAATGCATTTTAGGCTTGTTTTGAATAAGGTTTTGGTCCGGTACTTAAAAGTATTTCATAGTTTCACTCATTTTACCAATCTCTATTCTAGAAATTAGGAAGGTTCTACTTTATTGATTGCATTGGTTCTGGTCACAGTTGAGGTTGGTTAAAATGAACATCTGAAACCCTATCCAAGTCACGGTTATAAACATTTATTATATATCTTCAAACATTCCCACTGTCACGAGCTGGCCCTTGTGAGTGGAAGTAGACCCACGTAGACGATACTATCAGGTATTTTTAACTGTTGTGTCAGTGCTGTGAAGTGTATTTTGTGGTGGGCTGAGCCTTTATATAATGATCCCATAAATCCAGTCGATTCAGATAAACACTAAAAAAAAGTTCGAGTGCACAGGTTATTTTTTTAAATTATTGACTCTTCCTTGTCCTCTCCTCCTCTTTCTCTTTGTCATTCTTTATCTCTACTCCCTCTCTGACCTCCTCCTCCAACATGACATTCCTGGCCCTCCTCTTTTTCCTCGTCCTCCTCGTCCTCTGTTCTTCTTCAGGGGGATGCCAGGGGCCAGCTGGTGTCGGAGCGGCTGGGTCTTGGCCACAATCTGGACCTGTCGGACACCATGGTCCAGCAGAAGCTGGACGAGATCAAGGAGCAGATCCGGCGCGAGATCCGCAAGGAGCTGAAGATCAAGGAAGGGGCAGAGAACCTGCGCAAGGTAATAACATGGTCAGAGTTTGTTTTTTTGTTGTTGTTTTTTTTCCTTTGAGGTAGCCTTTAAAATGATAATCTGGAACTTTCCGTAGCCACTGAGTGTTTGAACAACAATTCCCAGAGTGCAGTTGGCTATTCATGTCTGTCTGCGCTGATGTTTTTTTTGTTAAAGGTGTTCCTTCCTCAGACCAACACACTTGTTTCTTTTTTAGAATAGTTGCAGGTTCAGTTTCTGAAGATAGCACTTGTCTTTTCTACTGTGGTGAAGTCCATTTATGTAAAATACGTCACTTCCTGTGCTGGAACTGATTTTTCCCGACAAAATGTCGCCACCGACACTTAAATATTGATTCCATGCAGAGTAATTCGTCAGGACTGGGTGGAATCATAACTCCAACGATGATCAATATGAGTGATTGTGACAAAAAATAGTATTTTTAAAGATCAAAAAGTTACGGATTACATCTCTATGGCGTCTTTTTCCATCGTCTGTCTAATTGAATGCATTGCCAAACGTTCCTTCGTGCAGGACGAACTCCCGAGGGGTTCAAATAAAGTTCTATTCCGTTCTGATCTATTCTAATCTTTTTTTATTTTTTTTATTATGTTCGGTTCTAAGGTGACCACGGATAAGAAGAGCCTGGCCTATGTTGACAACATGTTAAAAAAATCCAACAAGAAGGTCGAGGAGCTGCACCAAGAACTGCAAGAGCTCAACGCCCACATTGTGGTCAAGGACCCCGAGGAACTGCTAGGTAACTATGAGGAAGCACGACCGAGGAAGCCCCTGACTAATGGGGGCTATTGGGGGGAAAATAAAACCCCCAAATAAAACTGAATTTCTACTATTTGTAACTCACAGAGCGCTGGCCATTGGGATGTGGATTTACTTAACACATAATCGCTTATTCTGGCAATGTCCTATGACGTCTGTCAGAGCCGTCCAAACAATACTTAATAAAAACACACACACACACACACACACACATGCTGCATATTCAGTCTTTCGAGGTGACTCATTCTCCAGAGGCTGACATTGTTGCATTCCGCGTTCCTCCGACTGTTACAATGGACCTGAAGGTTGTCCCGCTCCGCCGCTGTTGAAAGGCTGCTGCTGTGAATTTGTTGCCAAACGGCGGTATGTGGAGAGTGTTAGCACACACGGGGTCAGGCTCAATATGGTGCTGTTACAGTAGCTGCTGCCGACGGGACCGGGTGACGAAAGGAAGAGAAGGAATATTTTTCTTCTGGCTGCCATTACATTCCCCTGTTCAGTTGACATTAGGAAGTGCTTGTGCGTGCGCGTGTGTGCGTGTGTGTGTGTGTGTGTGTGGGGATCTCTGTCTCGGTAAATGGTTGTCTTAAGTGGGAACAAATTTAGCCTGACTCAGTGACCCCTTATCTGACGAGAAAGGGCTTTTGTTCAGTGACGCATCGCCAGTGGAATGTCGCTGGACGTCGCGAGACGATAGCGAGGGACTGACCCCAGTTCAGTTTCCAGAGTCATGAGACTAGTTCTTGAAATGTGTTTAGTTTTTGAGAGAGAGAGAGAGCTCTCATTTCTAGACTTGGTAGGGAGCACTTCTTCCTCTACAAGCAGCCAGAATGTGTTTCTTGTTCCAGAGAGCGATGGAGTGGAGAGCTCTGGTTTTTCTCTTCCTCGCAGCCAGGGCCAGAAATGGACTGACGTTTTGCTCAGACGGCGTCTGGGAGTAGCAGCGCTGACGAGGGTCACCAAGCGGGTCCCCCTGCTCCGTGTGCTCTCATTCACAAAGAGTGCTAAACTGACCCAAATTCAGTACTTAACTCCACGAATACGAGTCCAATCCATTCTCTCCCAGTCATCATAACATATTTGGGACCAGAATAACTACATGACCACAGCGGGCTCAGTTTTTCCAACCGTGATGCCATTGTTTAGAGAGTATTGTCGGCACGCTTTCTCGTTGACCTCAGATCAGATGTGGGATAGACCGAGAGAGGGTTCCCCTTGTCGGCTGTCCAGCAGTGACATTAGTCCGCCAGCTATCCAGCGGCTCAGTAACGCCTCATCTGGCCCAGCGTGGGCTGAACCCAGATGAGAGGAGGGGGACTCCTTAAGTGCTTGGCTTGCTGTGACCTCCGCCAGCCCACCGTAGGGAGGGAAACCCCGCGGGACAGGGACAGTTCATGTGCACTTCGGTTCTTCACATGTGTAACTGGGCGTAGAGGCACCATGTTACTCTCACATAAGTGTTAAACATCGCGCTGACTCTTGCGTAATGGTAGATAAATGGAATGCGCACGCACACACACACAAAGTGCCCATATGCAAATACACACAGCACCGGAGAAACGCAAGAAAATCATTTTACTAATCGTTCTCTGATGGCCAGATAAAAATGCGAACTTTTCTCAATCTCTAGTTTATGTTATTATCTTTTTTTTTTTAACGGCTTAAGATCACAGACTGAGCTGTGTGAATGTGCCGCCTATTGGCGTTGGCATCACAGAGATAGCAATATAATTCTCTCGCTTTGGCTCTTCAGTGAACTTATAATGTCTACAAACTCCTTATTTTCATTCGTAGTTACCCACTCGGGCTTGAGCTGGACACACAGGCCCTCTGGGTCATTGAGAGGTACAGCTTTGTCCGTTGTGTAGCGTTGCAGCCTGTCTCGGCGGTTTACATTACAAAGTTGTGTTCAAATGTACTTATTTAAAAGCTACTTAGAAGTTTACAGTTTAGTCTATTAGCAGCTGAAGTGTCCGAATTCGTTGACGTTGGGCTATATCTGGTTTTATATAAATGCAAACTATATGGTTTGGTTGGTTTCAGATGGGAAGCTACAAGCAGGGAGTAAGCGTGCAGCCTGACGGCGTGTTTTTCCTGTTCAGCCCCTCCCTGACATTGGCATCTATGAGAGAGGGTTGCGCTGTGGATCTCAACATCCTCCCCTCCTGTCCATTAACAGAAACCACGGCAGAGATGCTCTCTCAGGTTATTCAAGTAGTCATTCGATGAATCATTTGGACTTTATTTAAGTTCAGTGAATCACATTGCCCGCCCCCCCGTTTTCTGCAGGTGATGAAAGAAATCATCAGGGCTGCGTTTCAGTAAATCATTCAGGCTGAATGAATCACACACACACAGACCGCCTGCAGGTGTTTGGGATCTGTGCATGTCAGTGTGTCCAATCACTGTTATAATTATTACTTCTTCGCATCCCTGTCCATTGTAGCAATTCAGTACCGACTAAGGTCCGTCATCTTATCTGTACGTGGGCCTATATAATATTTTTCCTGAGAACTCCATAGTGTTTGTGTTAATGATGCTGCACCTGTTGCCATTCCCTGTTCGACAGTACACCAGTATTCCAGTTCGCCCACCTCAGTTAGGCCTCACCAACAGCCGCGTAGACGCACACAAAAAAAAAAAAACCCAAACTCGCGCTACAAGTCGGGAGAAGTCAGGCAGGTTTTTTGTTTGGTTTTTTTTGCCCACCTTACTTAGCTTGTGTGAAAAAGCCAGCGTTGCGCTACACTCCTACAGCGAGCCTGGGGAGGGGTGCGCCGCGCACCGTTCGAGTCCAGACATGAAGAAGAAGAAGAAGAAAAAACAACAGTGAGCTCATCCCACAGAACTGTGGTCCTGCAGAGGTGATAGAAAATACTTTTGTTTTCTATTTTGAGAGTGTGTGCGTGTGTGTGTGGTTGTGTCGGCGGGATTATTGGGAAAAGTTACATTGCTGACAAACCTCTAATTTAACGCTTGAAAAGCGTTTGGGACTACGTGTATATATCATCATCAACAACAACATCTACACCGTATTTGCATGAACAATAATGTCACTGCTAGTGTGACTGTCTGCAAGTTCACGCTTGTTTTTTTGGCAGAATGGAGAACGCCGCAGGGTTTCCCTCTGTTCTGTTACAGTTGGAACAGACTTCCCATCGCTACAGGGCTGTTTTGTCATTCACAGGAAAGCACCAAGAAGTACAAAATACTCCCTTCAATTAGTCTTTTTCTTTGCTTTTGTCCTTTTGTTAGATTCAAAGTGTAACGTGCGAGGTGCTCTGCGCCGTGTCTTTCTCTAAACGTACTACGGCATAATTTCATTGTCTGTGTGAAATTGCCAAGTGGATTTTTCTTCCCATCTTCAAAGAAGATATTACAGCGTGCAGGCCGCAGCTTTGATGTGTTGTGGCAGTGTGTTTCTTTGCATGTATCTGCAGAATAAAGCAAAATAATTGGACAAGAAGTGTCCAATTCCTGCTGATTTTACTAACGGTTGAAATTTGATTTTATTGAAAGCTGCACTGTACAATGGTTATTACCAGCTATTGTGTTTTTTTTACAAGAATAGATTTTTTACATGAATCAAATCAAAAACTAGACATCCAGTTAATCAGTATCCACTTCCTTGGCTTTCGCATGGGTGCTTATTGAGATAATTTTATGCCAACATCTTGAAAACAACCACGTAGAGAGACGATATAGAGAAAAAAAACTGCAACTTCAGTCAAATCCGTGTTTTTGTCAGACTTGCTGCAGACATTCCTCTCTTCCTAATCAGTGCTGGTTAGTCGGTATAAGTACGAGGAGAGAGGGACCTTCAGCCAGACAGTCTTCTGCAACAAACATCATAAACTTATAAACGGCAGAACTTTCTGCGTGCATTTCTTAACCACAGAAGATGCTACTTGGCACGTGTTTTGTGTAAGCACTTCTAGCTCATCTTGCTAAGTTACAGAACAGAACAGCTAAAAATAACAATCAGTAACATTGTGGCATAGATACACGACCAAAACAGGCCAAGAAGCAGCACCCCCAAGTTCAGTAGCTGCTCTAGTATTTTCTAACCCGTTCTTCCCATCCGTCTCTTCCCAGAGTGCCCCCTGACCCCAGACACCCCCAACAGCGAGGCCAGGATGTGCACCAGCAGCAGCCGCCTGGCCGCCCTGAAGAAACAGAACGACATCGAGCTCAAGGTCAAACAGGGGGCAGAAAACATGATTCAGATGTACTCCAACGGATCCTCTAAGGTAGGACACAGCCATAGTATTACCTCTGTTATTCTTTGGGGATAATAGGGCTAACACGTATTCGCCCCTACCTTTCACCTGCCATACAAGTTATAGCTACTACAATGACACGGGTAGCTTTGCAAAGGCCGGACAGGAAATGTCTGTTGACGTTCATGTTGGCGCAGATGCAGTAAAGCGCGCCAGACAATTTTAAGTTGGGTTCATTTGAGTGAACTGTTTAGCGGTCAAGCCACAAGCCCTCCTCGGTCTTTTTGGTCCACTCACTCACAGTCCAGACGGAACCCAAAAAAACCCCCTGTTTTATTCATGTCAGTTAGGCAGTCGTCTGGCATCCTCTGGTGTGTTTAGCCTTGACACTGTGATATCTATAAATAAAACACAGAGGAGTATGTGATTTTTTTAAATTTACTCCTCCAAGGTGCTCTTGCCTACGTTTTCCTTCACCTAGCTTCCCCCGGCACCCAGCTCATTAGCCGTTTGGAGTTTACAGCAGTGACGCGTGAGAGCGTGATAGGGCAATCCACAGACAGCCCGCTGGCTCACACCGCAAGTTGTAAGGGATTTACAGACCGGTAATCACCAGTGTTTACTACGTAATACATTAGGTAACACTGGCGTCTAAAACCATGGCCAAGATCTGGTACACGGACAGTAAAACATGGAGCCAAAGCATTATTTACAGTCAGGAAACCCTGTTTCAACAGCTTCATCACTGCAGGTGGTAGAATGACTGCACACAGTGGGTTTAGCTGTAGTGGGGCACGCAGGAGAAGGCGGGCTTTGCTTTGGCATATGCGTTGTTGTTTGTTCACAAAGCTCTCATGATCCTTGTGGCTTCTCTAATCCTCAGAGTTACAAAAACTATAATTTGGTGTGTGTGTGTT
>OMKK01060416.1:3490-13787 GCA_900302305.1 Polymixia japonica
ACCTCTTAGTCCCCAAGAGAAGATATTTATACTTAGAACTTTACGACAATCACGAGTCTCCCGTCTCTTTGTAAACAGAATAGATCTTATTGAACCGAACTAAACAGAGCAAAATAGAACAGAGCTGAAAAGTATAGAACAGAAGTACACACAACAGAATGGAGGACAGCAGAACAGAATGTAAACAGAAGAGTAAAGACAACACAACACAACACAGAGGGAGAAGACAGAAGAGACCACAGCAGACCAGACAACACCAGAACAAAGTCAGAGCAGAAAAAACCAAACAGAATAGAATCGAATCGAATCGAATCATTAACAATAACGAGCAGGATATAATGAACCATCACGGAAAGGTAAGAGAGTAGAAGGAAAGGTACTCTGGATCATTTTGTGTGTGTGTGTGTGTGTGTGTGTGTGTGTGTGTGTGTGTCAGGGCTTGCCAAAGATGATAGTCTCAATCCAGATCTGTAATTCCCTCCGACAGTCCAGAGGCTTGTTAGTTGCCTCGTTAGTCGGGGGGGCTTATCAACAGCCTTAACGAGCACCCAGAGCTGACTTCAAGGGCAGGTGGGGGGTGGGGCTACTGAAGGCTCAGGAGGGCTCAATTATTGACGAGACCTTTAGACCCTCTCAATTACTTCAGCACAACTGTTTCCTGTATTTTGGACCAGGACTCAAAATAGGCCACGGATCTCATTCTGATGGACCCCAACAGGTCAAGAGAACTAGTATTTTTTAATGTATCTGGCTCCCAAGATGAGAGACCAAATCCACACACAAAAAAAAGGTACCAGGCTGAAAAAGTATTAGACACTAGACATTAGTTCAGAATTGACTTCGTCTCTCAAGTCATCACATCAGCATCAGCACATCAGCATCCTCCACAGAAGTGATGAAAAGGCCTACGGAACATAGCTTGGATTATGCGTCACACAGAAAAACCTACAGTGAAGTCAATGAAATCCCTTTAGGCAGGATGAAGGCCCTTCCAGACACGGCGGCCCACTGTGATTGTTTCAATGGGAGAAACTGCATTTGAAGCTGTTGGTAGTCAAGACTGAACATAGCAGCAGCGCTGTATTGTAGTGCAGTAGGATGAACCACACTCCTCACACACAAGAAGACATTATCACAGAGACTGCACATTTGAATCTCTGTCACGGGTAATAGTAACAGTAAAGATAACAAAAAATAAATCTATAATAGTAATAATGATAATAATAAACTTGATTTGTGCAGCACTGTTCAACACTGTTTTCAAGAGTAAGAAAAGATGAAGACAATAAAGGTTGAAAGATAAAATAGAGGAAAGAACAGTTATAATAAAATATGATGGCATAAAAGACATTACATAAAAGTAAGTCTATAAAAATCGGTTTTAAGAAGTTACTTTAAGGATGATATTTATTCTGCTAGCATAAGGTCATTAAGCAGGTGATTGCAAAGTACAGGAGCCCTGACGGCAGAAGTCGACAGAGGAAGACGCCATCACAGAAACTGCAAATTGGGAAATGTGGTGACTAATCAGGTCCACGCAGGTTTTTTGCCCCCTGGTTCAGATCAGATCAGAGTAAATGTAACTTCAGTGATCGCCGTGGGGATATTAGCTTGTCACAGCAGCAGATAATTAGGACACAGACGAACAGAATGCTGCTGTCAAAATTCCAATTTCCAAAAATCCCATTGGAAACCCGCTGCATAGTTTTAGAAGTGTACAGGTGTCGAAAAGATTTTTTTTCTTCATTTCTGAAAAGTGACCGAGATACACGGTTTTCATCCGACAATACAAGTAGTCATGTCAGTGAAAGGTATTGAAACTACTTCAGCAAATTAATAAATATATATTTTCTGCTCAGAAGCTAACATTTACTTGATGGTATGGTGATGGTTAACTGCTGTTATTGTAGAGATTTTCTACAAAAAAACATTCCTTCTTATACATGTGGAGCAGTTCTTTATTAACTGTCATTAGCTAGTTATGAGGTTGCGTTCCCTAAAATTTCCCCCTAAACTGTGATGGAATACCTCATAAAGCAGGTTAACAAGGGGCATGTCCTCTCCTGCCCCCAGGCAAATGCTCGTTGTAGCTTTGAACGTTGTAGCTACTGAGATTGTTGACTTCTTGCAACACAAATTATGTTTTATCTTTGTTTTCAGCAGTCTATTATCTTTGATATATTTATTTTCAACTGGGTAAAAATGATAAAAGGAGGATACAGAGTGGGTGAGAGATTGCAACAGGAAACAATGTACTATCAGATTCTAGGACTGTAGAGTTGCTCTTAACCACCGAGGACACATTCCAGACCACAACAAAACAGTTGTTGAGTTGTTGAGAATAGTTGCTATTTTGAATACCAAGAAGATTAAGCATTAAGAGCTACTGTCACTTTATCTAACTGGGTGATGTGCCCAGTTTTAAGGCCTTTAAATTATCTAGCAAATAAATCACACGCACCCTGCAAAGTTTACATGTTTTAAGATACTGTATATATTGAGCATCTTTTTTTTCCAAGGTGGGTGGCAGCCTCTCTGGAATAGATCTTAACTAAAGGTTTGACACGCTTCAATTTGCCTTGACATTTCTCTGACATTTTCCATCTTAATGGTGACAAAATGTGCTTCTGAACGGGAAGAAAAAGGCCCCGCAGCCCAAGTGAAAATGGCATCAATACATACTTTTTACTATCCTCCCAAAGTCTGTCCCAATAGTATTCCACACATACATACTGAAACACTGCGCTTATTCATTGCTACGTGTGCTGAAGGTCTCCAGAGAGACTGGGAATATATTTATGTTACCTACAGTACTGTTGGGTGGAAGTCCCTCTGAAAAATAAGGGAAGATAGAGAGAAAGAAGAGGAAAATAAATAGAGAGAGAAACAGGGACGCGTACATGTTTAGCGCTGTTGTGACAGGAGAGTTTTTGTATCTATTTGCCCTTTGCCATTGTGAACCTCTGTAATGAGCTTCTCAAATCTCCGCTGAACAGTTACCTGGGCCGTCTAGACTGGAGCTGGCATTCCACCAGGCCTGGTAAACAAGTTCAACATTCAGTCTGTTGCTTGGCCCTGATCTTGCTGGTCATCTGAACTTAATTGACTAATATTTTTATGTAACCAAGCAGAGTCCGTAGGCTGTAGGGGAACGAACACATGGTCACCTGGTTGAGAATATCAACTACAGCGGTGAGCAGAAGATACAGACTGGACTCCTGGCTATAAGAGTCAATTTTACTTTATTGCTTTATATAATTGTACTCTTCTACATTCAAAGGGAAATATGCTACATTTTATTCCACAAGCTTTATCTGGAAGCTGCAGTTTGCCTATAATTTGAAGAAAAAATGTATCAGCAACGCTGATAACTTCAAGCCAACCAGCTCTGAGCAATCAGACACAGTCAGTCAGTTTAATTGGACAACTAACACCTTTACTATAACCTGAAGCAGTTACCACATTGGGGATTCAAATCTTTTAAGCACTGAAATACAAGACTGTCATAGATACTTTCAACTCAAACAATTGATACCTTAAAGTCCTAATCGTGTTTATATTTGGCCATGTAAAATGTAGCTGTATTTAAAAGGATTTATGGATAGTTTGACGTCTACACTGAAAATAAGGTATTTCTACTTCAGCTAAAAAAGGATGTGTGTCCTTTTTCCACAGACCTCTGGCTCAGAGCAGGTAAATCTCAAGTTATTGAGGTTGGCAAAAGAACAAGAGCAGCAGACATTTACTGCCCTGCTGGAGTCACATCATCTCCATTTAAAACAGAAAACATTCATACAACTTAGAAAATCAATATGTTTTAATGAGAGCTGTGATGGAAGTAGAAATAGCTGCACCCGTCCTGCCAACTTCATATCGAGTTTAATAATGGAACACCCTAGAAACTCATTAAAGTCTCCCTTGGATTCTGCAAATCCAATTTAACGTTTTGCCATTTTTTGGATCATAACCCTGCCATGTCTCATTCTTTTATTATTCATCAAGTCTAAAAATCTTAAAATATGACTCACTAAAATAAACACCACCTTCTCACCTCAGTGGGTACAAACACAACAAAGCACCGATCTAGAAGGATTTCCCATTCTCAGATTACTTCTATGAGCAGAAATATGTCACACATTAAGCACAGGAAGCACCAGAAAAACCAGGCAGGAAGTGTTAAAATATTTTCATTTTTTTCAGTCAATAGAGAATATAGAGAAAAATAAACAGTTATAAAAAAAAAAGAAATCCATACAATGTATCAGTACATTTGGAACATTAAGATAATCATATAGTAATTACATCAGCTCAATTGAATTGATCAAATAATCACAAGTAATTATTACATTGTTGCAGCAACCTCATCTATGCAAATGTGGTGGCTTGACCCCAGTCTTAGTTTTACTGTATCTTCAAACAGATTGTCCGCTTGCTATCCGAGGTCTGCTATCAGTCCGTTGAAGTGTCCTCACCCTGCCTCTGTCTTCTGAGATAATGACGTTAGCTACCTAGCAGTGGGTGTGGTTATGTGATGGTATGCGTATGGTTTGGGGTGTTACCAAGGCTGTCTAAGATCTGTGGTCCTCAGAACATCTGCGGCCAGCAGTGTCAAGTAGAAAATCTATCAGGGACCCCCGATTTCATTAAACAAGACCCCAGCCAGAGACCCGATCCTAGAGTCTGACGCAGCTGCTCAAGCGGTGTATTTGTCCTCTCCCTGTCTCTGTGCTTTGTGGTAGTGGTTGTAGCTTCTGTACAGGTCATTAAACACTTCTCTGACTCCCATCTGTAGTCCGGCAGTCAGAAACTTGATGTCCTGCTCGATGCACAGGTCCAGTATCCGATAGATCCCTTCTGTGAGATGGAGCTTCATGTCCGGTCGCAGAGTTACCTGGACAGGGAAGCCGGGAAGGAAAGGAAAGGAGAGAGGAGGAGCGGAGAGAGGACAGGGGTAAAAAAAAAAAAAAAAAGACATGAGAAATGATATAAGTCGGCAGGTCAGATGAAGTTCTCATCATCACATTGTTGAACACAGCAGAAACCAGACTTAGTTTTACCTGTTAAAATCCCCTCAGGAGGGTTAAATAGGCCAGGGAGCGACTATCCTAACATCCGTCTCACACACAGACCTGGGCTCATCAATACATCCAAGTAGCCTTACAGCAGTTACCAATAACATCCTGTCTACTTCATTAACATTTCATTAATAGCTGCACAAAATATGGCGACTTGCCATAACTTGAGTGACACCCAGTGGCAACATCCTTTAAGCATAAACAAGGGATGTGTCAGAACACTTAATATCAGAAGAATAGCGTCACGGCCAGTTTTACAACCGTCAGTGTGAATTAGAATGTTGTCAGAAAAGATGTTTAAAACACTGTTGGGTTAAACCCAAAAAACACCCAAAACAAATGTCTCCAGGGATGTTTGCCTTGACGCACTGGAGCAAGTTTGAATAGCTACTTGCACTTGGAATAACAACTTAATGCATTATCATTAACAAAACAATTGTGTAAAATTAACTATGTCAAAATATGTACCCTAAGTGTTTTCAGTTGGTGAATTTCATGTTAATACTTTGAATGCCTGTTTACAATGAGCCTTTGGTGTTAACATTGAAATGCTATAGGAATACTAGCTGTTAAAAATGCTTAATTAATTACTTTTTTTTTTTTAAACAAACCAAATATATAAATAGTCGTTTAGAGGAGAAAACGATTCTCTAAAAATACTTCCCTCCCTACCCTCCATTTACATTGTATGTGATACTCATTAGTGTAACTGGTCCGCTCTGCTGACTCGGCTTTTTCAAATGAATAATTCATCAGAATTTGTTGGCCTTTATTTTCCAAATTTCTGGTTCATTTACTATCCATGTTTTGTGGTGCCTCTGAATTGAAAAGTGAATGACACCATCAGAAGTCCCAGCCGAGCAGCCGTACTAAAACCACAGCTTAGCGATGGACTAGTCCGACGTGCCTGACCCAGGCTCATCCATACTCTTTTCTCTGTCTTTATCTCTCTCTGTTTCTCTGTCTGTATGTTGCACGGGCACTATGCCGATGTACTGTACTGAGATAAGATATGACAGAACTTCATTAATGCCCTTGGGGAAATTACGTACTGCGATTACCTCTCCTGCAATCATCTTATCTACACACACATGCACACACACACACACCTACCTGTGTGAGGAAAGTAGAACAGGGTGTACAGCCAACAGGAGAATCCACACTGCCATAACAACACTACCCTTTACTGATATGCCAACACTTTCGTTTTCTCTCACTTTCCAACACACACACACACACACACACACGCACGCATGCACACGCACACACACATGCGCGCGCGCACACACACACACACACACACACACCTTTTGATGCTCAGTGTACCCTGCAAAATGAGCCTATCAAATATGCAGAGCTTCCTGGTTATTCATCCATGTTCTAAACCCCCATATGGGCATTATAACACAATTGTCTGAGATACAGTGCATTCGAAAAGTATTCAGACCCCTTAAGTTTTTCCACATTTTGTTACGTTACAGCCTTACTCTAAAATGGATTCAATTCATTTCTGTCTGGACCGCAACAGCAGGGCCAGCTCTACAAACGAATGTCTGTCATTGACTGACTGACTGACTGACGAAGTTACACCATACGTTGTTTACAGTAACGTGATTCCGATGACGGATTGAGGGCAGGAAGTGAAGAGCAGAACGGACGGGATGCAGCGATGGAGGAAAGCCCGTACTGCGCTAGTTCAGACGATATCACGAGAAAAAAAAAGGTATAAACAGAAAATCTCAACATATGTTGGACGTGAACACCCTACAACGTCGGATAATCAAGTCGGGTAAATCAGAATTCTAGATGCAGCGCGAGGAGTTGGCCCAGTTCTGAGCATTTTGTTAACGGTAAGAATTTTTATGTGATAATACCTTAGGAGAGCTACAGCAACAGCATTAAAACGTAGTTTTTGAGGTCTAGTACCGTAACGTATTGCTGGTATTGAGCAGGAAACTTCTCAAGGATGATCAACGGAAGCAGGACGCAACTGGGCTTAATTTAGAGTATTATAGCAAAGGGTCTGAATACTTATGTAAATGAGGTATTTCTGTCTTTTATTTTTTAATAAAAGTTCAAACATTTCTAAAAACATGTTTTCGTTTCGTCATTATGGGGTAATCTGTGCAGATTGGTGAGGGACATTAAAAAAAAAAATCCATTTTAGAGTAAGGCTGTGACATAACAAAATGTGGAAAGAATGAAAGGTTCTGAATAGTTTCCGAATGTACATATGACTCTACTGTACTGCTGAGACCTGGCTCGCCTAATTACAGGCTTCACGTTACATATAGCGCAGCCTATTATAGGCTTTTTGAAGAACAAAGCCAGCCTATCAGATATCCTGCAGCGCTGTGTCCAGTCCAGAGCTATACCTTCAGTGATGCACCCATTGTGTAAGGTGCCCTGGTGTCAATGTTTCATATAGAACCTGGAGCTGCTGTCAGTAAAGGCCACAGATAACAAGAACCCAGGGGTAGCATTACGTAACACCACAAGACTACTTTTATTAGATGAATAAAAGTTACTTTTACCTCTCTAACTGCGTTACAGTATTAGATGTGAGAAACCCATCTGATTTGATTAAAAAAAAAAATCATAAAGAAGTTATTAAAGTTACATAGCGAGTTGGTATTGTTCAATATCAAGACAAGAGCTCCGTATTACCAAAATCCCCAAATTACGTGCGCTACCTTGCACGTCTGTACAGGCCTGTCCAGCTGGATGGAAAGTTCAGTTAAGGCCAGGACTCATCAGACAGGTCTGACGGAGAGACAGCTAAATTGCTCACTCACTTACAAAGAGGTCTAGCTCTTTGAAAAGGCCCATTAAAGACACAATATAAATCCAATTTAAGGATTATTAGACAGCTCCCTGAAATTAAGTCACCCGTCTTCTTCCCTGTTTCTGTCTGTCTGTCTGTCTGTCTGTCTGTCTGTCTGTCTATCTGTCTGACTGCCTGCCTGCCTGCCTGTCTGCCAGCCAATCCATCTGTTTTTCTTTCTGTCTTGTGTATCCATTCATTCATCTGTCTGCCAGTCTGTCTATCTTCCTCTCTGTTGGTCTTGGGTTTTCCCAAGTCTCTCTGGCTCTCCGTCGGTGTGTAACCATGGAAAACGCTGAGTCAGGTTGGCGTCATTTTAAATGCAGACTGGTAGAAGAGAGGCAGAGAGGAGACACGTCCAGTAACCAGACATGACTCACTGCTCTGAGGAAAAATATTTAAAAAAAACACTATTTCAACGCATCTAGTTCCTATAATCTTTTAACTTTTTTTTTTTTGGCAAGACTCTCTCTCTCACACACACTCATTCTCTCTCTCTCTCTCCCTCGCTGACAACAGACGAACTAGACTAGATCAAAGGATCAACTGGGATCCCACTGCCTCATTTCACGTGCGTGTGTACATGTATTTATTTGTGTGTGTGTGTGTGTGTGTGTGCGTGTGCGTCAGATGCACCTGTAGAAGTTCACGAGGGATGAGAGGATGAGAGAGGGGTTTGTCTGAGGTAACTGTTGACTCTCGATGACGTGTTGTGGTGTGGTGAGTGTGGTACGTGTACACATACACACAGCTGAGTATATCTACCTACATGTTTCAACAGACTGCAAAACGGTCATAATGAATAACTTTGTAAAGCTAACATGGGCGTAAGCAGAGTGTGAACTGAGCGACTCTACCCTGCAGGAGTGTATTAAAATGCGTAAAAGTGTGTGTGTGTGGATCTGTGTTTTGACCGTGTCAGAGTAGGGCGAGACTGCGTACCTTCTGCAGCTCTGTGACATACTGAGCCACCATGAAAGCAGACAGTGTGGTGAAGCTCTCGGCTGTGGCAGCAATGTGAGAGTACATCCTCTCTACCAGTCTAGCGCACTGGAGATAGACATCGCTGTCTGGACCTAGTGAGAGAAGGGGAGAGAGAGAGAGAAGGAGAGAGAGATAAAGATTACTTACTAAGAAACACAGGCAACTACTCAACTACTCAAGGTTGGTAGCATTGGTAGCAGCTGACCCTATGTTGTGACCTCCCTTTGAAGAGTGTGTGTGTGTGTGTGTGTGTGTGTGTGTGTGTGCGTTACCAGTGTCGCTGTCTCCTCTTTGTCGACCCTCCTGCATGACGGATGCGACGAGGCGATAGAAGACGTTCAAAAATGACGGCGCTGCATTCAGCATTACCTGGAAATACACACACACACACACGCACGCGCACACACACACACGCACACAGTCAGATTATACAGATATTGTAAAGAAAGGCACAAGGGGCTGGGCTGTATCAAACGGCAGGACACACACACATTGTCCATTTGTGAATCTGCATCTAAACCAGTTACTTTCAGATCATCGGTGAACCAAATCTAAACATCTACTGTGCATGTTTTCAGCCCGTCATAATATTGACTGAAACGCACCCGGCTGTCTCCACTGTCAAGACCCTAAAATGTCAGGAGCTGATCATTTGTTAAGACTGTCGGGCATAGACACTGGAAGCAAAGACAGACAGTTAGTGGAGTTCAGTGCACAGATGCGGGGGTTATGTGGGGTGACTGCACATGTCGCACATCTTATAGACAACTTATGAATTCACCCCGGAAATTAAGTATGAAATATTGAACCGAGTAAGCCTTTTTTCTGACAGGCTTCACTGGAAACTACTGATCAAGCCTAATAAATAGGGCAACACACCCCTCTTGGGTATCCGTCCATTAATTCAACCATTAATACTGCAGCGTCCACCTGTGTGTTCTGGAGAAGAACTGAACGGGAAAACTGAACCCAGAACTTGTGCGTCTCAAACTAAAAAACAAAACAAAAACTCAATCTGAATTCCAAATCATCTCTCTCAGAGTTCCAGTTCCTAACATAACTGGGGGGGAAAACAGGGTTGGATTCCCACGACGGCTACGTCGGCATTTCTGTCCCTACCTCACTATTCACCCCTGTTCTCTATCCAACGGCTCCGGGAGGGAGAGAGAGAACGAGAGATTTTAAAGCGGGGGGTTATGTCACCAGCTGTAGTTGGATGTAGGTAATGGTTTCCATCTACCCGAACCCGCGCCTCGCCGTGCCAACCTGCACTGCATGCCAGCTCCCCCTGTCTCTCTCCTCTCCTCTTCCATGCTGCCACTTCTACCCCAACATCTCCCTGCCTCCCATATCATGCTCCTTTCCATTCATCTTGCGTTTCCTCCTTTGCTCCTTTCTCCCTCCCCTCTACCTT
>OMKK01060537.1:0-15089 GCA_900302305.1 Polymixia japonica
CGTGTACTTAGCCAGGGTCACAGTGGGCCTCAAGCAATCGTGTGTGTGCGTCTCCACTCTTCGTGCCCTTGGTCAAGGTCACAGTTGACCTCAAGGAGTCGTGTGTGTGTGTGTGTGTGTGCGTGTCTCTACTCTTCGTGCCCTTAGCCAAGGTCACAGTGAGCCTCAAGCAATGTGTGTGTGTGTGTGTGTGCACGCGTCTCCACCTCCTCCTCTTCCTCCACCTTCTCCACCTCCTCCTCCTCCTTCCAGTCAGTCATCTTTCTCACACACGCACATACATACACACAAACACACAGACTGAAATACAATCACTTACTATGAGCTGTAGTACTCCATGTGGCTCATTGTGAGGAATGGATGAACTAAAGCTTCACTTGGGGTGATTCTGTTGGTCGCATCTAGTTCAAGCATTCTCTTGAGCAGGTTAAGAAATGCCCACGTCATCATCCTTGGCCTCATCCCTCACCTCCAGGTTGAGCTGGATTTGAAGGAAGGACAATGACAATTCAGTCAAATCAACTTCCTGTCTCATAGAAATGGAACAAATGAATACTATCAATTAAGTCAATACTATCAATTACTGTCGAGTCAAGAATTCATGCGAAGTCAGATTAAGACTGATTTGATTTATTGGCAATCAATTCCCTTGTTGCAAGGGTGGTGCCCAAATTCTAATCCACCAGAAATGCTGCTTGATGACAAACAAAGTCCGCTTTACTCCTGGGTGGCAGGAGAGGAGAGAGGTGTGCGCCCAATGGATCACCTGGGAACAGAGAGAGGAGGGCACAAACAACCGGTTCGGCAGGCAGCCGTCTGGTATTTGAACTTTTGTACAAGCTTGTGTGACCTTCTCCTCGATGCCCCAAGTGACAGCCCCTATCAAATATGAGGGTGGCAGAATATAGGTGGGAGACTTAGGGGCAGAGTCGGGGTGAAATAGACGAGAGAGAGCATTTATGTTTTTTGAGCCAGAGCAGTAGGACAGAGTTTTTGTGTTTTTGTGATCTGTCCACACTAGGAATGGGTGCTCTGCTGCCTCCAGCCAGTGGTGCCACTCTTCTAAAGCCACTCTTCTTACTGCTAACAATCGGCACGTAACAGAAAAACAGCTGGAGCATTTGTGAGTCCAAAGGGCATTACTAGATATTTGTAATGCCCACTAGGAGTTTTCCACTCATCCCCCTCCTTGATCCTCACCAGATGATTAGCATTTCTCAGATCTAACTTGGTAAAAAATCGTAGCATCTTGCAACAGTTCAAAGGCTAAGGAAACAAGAGGGAGGGGGTACGTCTTTCAGGCCACAGTAGTCAATGCAGGGGCGAAGAGTTTTATCTTTCTTATCCGCAAAAGAACAATCCTGCTCCGGCAGGGGAAGATGAAGGATTATGCCGGCAGCCAGTGAGGAATCCACATACTCCTTCATAGCCTGCATCTCAGGAGCTGACAGAGTAGAGCCATCTCTCGGGCAACAGGTCTATAGCACGGTCGTAAGCACAGCGAGGGGGGGGGGGGCAACTAGGTGGCTCTGGCTTTATTGAAGACCCCTTTAAGGTTGAGGTAAAAGGATGGAACTTTGGAGAGGTCAGGGAAATCAGAATCCGGAGATTCTAGACTAGTGAGGAAGGAGAGGAAGCTGCAGCAGGAGGAGATGGTGTCAGGGAAAATTTAGATGGAAAGCAAGACTTTAAACATTCCCTCTGCCAAGCGAAGACCTCTCCTGTGGCCCAGTCTATATAGGGGGGGGTTATGCTGGGTTAACCAGGGGTACCCTAAAATGAGTGGATGCGGAGGGGACTGAAACAGGTGAAAACCGAGTGACTAGACAAGAAATAATAACTGAAAAGTAGAAACAAGCATTACCTTAAACAGCAGACTGGGATGTAACAGAGAGTTCTAAAGGGGAGAAGGAGAGCTACAGTATGAGGTCCAATGGAGGAGAATGGGGGGTGGACTAGAAACTCATTCACTGCATTTGTAATCTTGTCATAAAACCATAATGAATTTTCTTCAAATGGTGACTTTTATAGTCCCCTTCATCCTCTGGCTAGATTGAATTTTTCCAGGCACTGCTTATTTCATTTAATGATAGTGGTACAACCAGTTTTGCCAATGCCAATATTTCACAAGGACTGGAGATAAGACTTATACAGTTGACTTCTTTGGCAGAAGAAGGTAGATGAGACAAGGAAATGGAGGGAGGGAGTGGATGTGGGAGGACCTAGTGGCAAAGGTAGAGGTAACAGACAGTGGTGTGACCTTGAACATGTCCTAATCTTGATCCCCCACAGATCAAGGTAAAGTAATGATTGTTTCCTCTTCCCCCTCTTGGCCTGTTCTGTTTTCACCATCTTACCTGGTATTTATCAGTGACTGATTGAATAGTTCTTGAAATGGCAGATGAGAATGGAGATGGCCGTGAAAGCTCAAGTGCCGTATTGGATGCTCATACATCCCCATTCTATAGGTTGGTAATGATGAAAATAATAATACAAGTTCAAGTTCTTCAAGTTTTATTAGTCATAATGTAGGTTAACACATTGTGAACAGTACAATGAAATGTGTTTGACGAGAAAAACAGATCAGCTCAGCAATAAGAATAATAATAAGAAAATATAGAATATAAGGTTAAATGTTAAAAAGAATATAACAGTATATACATATGTAGCGCGTTGACCAGCAAGGGACCTCTGACCACAGAGGGCTTTTCACCCATGAGTGTAAAAACGCCCAGGAGCGCAGTTACTAGAACCCGTGACCCGCACCTATCAGTGAGAAGATCTGGAAACATTTTTATATTGATTTAAAATCTGAGAGAGAAGGTACTAGGACTCAAGGGAACAAGCTCATCCTATGTAAACACTTTAAAGGGAGTTTGTCTCATAAATAAACCCCTCTGCTTGAATAAGTCTTAATGGGAGGCACAGACTTTGGACATAAGAAACACCTTTTTCTATAAAAAATACTTGAAATTAAATAATTAAATAATTTGGAGGAATCTAAATATATTTCCAGAAGGGATAGTAACCTACCAACAATACATGCGACTCCAAAAACCACACAGCGTCGTCGTTTCAGTGTGTTAAAGTGAACATATTGCTACCGACTGTCACAAGATAACATATAAGAGATAGATAACATAGACATATGTGTCTAGGCGTACCATAGTGATTGTCATTGAGTTCCCTGCGTCAATCAATTAAGTAGCCCAGATTAAACTACAATGTCCATTAAAGAACGTCACGGTAGCGCAGGTTGTAACACAGAGAACTAGTAGTTATTTTGGCCGTGCCTTTGGGTTCGAATCCAAGTATTATGAAGAATGTTAATATTTAATGTCATTCGTGAACGCCGGTTTTTCCGTTCTGTTTTTCAAAGCGCATTTTAAGTGACACGTCGAAGAAGGACTCAACTCAGCTATATTTACAATATTTATTTCGTGATCATGCAAGAGATCCGCTGTTCCGGGATCTGACGAATCTACCATCTCTGACCGACATACATCTGCTGCAGAAGGTAAATGCATTTTTGTCACCAGTTAACATGAAAATCAGTTTAAATATAACAGTGGACCCCTCTGCACTATTGTGGCTATAGAAACTTATTTATTGAATAAGTTTCTATAATAAGCCCCCCCCCGTCCCTTTTTTTTTACATTTTACACCCTGCTTACTGCACATAACCTGCATTGAAAATTGCTCTTGAAGCTATTAAGCCCTATTTCAGTCATCCAAGCCCGGCCGGCGTGTCCGCCTTGCAGGAAGAGTTTGACAGATCCAGACAGGCTAGCTCTGTTAGCGAGCTAGCATAAGTTGACAGCTGCCCGAAACATAGGAAGTGTGACCACTTTCATAGAAAGGGAAGCCACAGCGCTGCGAGCTGCTTTTAAACTCACAGAAAGATGGGAGATACAGAATTGGTGTGGGCCGTGAAAAATGGGGACATGGACGAGGTTAAAAACCTACTGGTAAAGGTAAGACTGTTCTGATATAACTGACCGTTCAACAATTGAAGCACTTGTGCCACTTGGCTTTTTTCACCGCTGTCTGTTGCTATAAGTTAGGTGTCTAACTAGCTAGCCAGCAGGGCTAACTTTAGCTAGCTAGGTAGTGAGCACGGTTGGCTGAAGACTAACGGTAGATAGCACGGCGTCACAATCAGGTCGAATTGGTTACTAGTGTCAAATTGTTACAAGTCTTTGTTCGCAGTCAATATACAAGACTGTGCTAATTTAGCAGTTAGCAGTGTACGGTGGTTAACGTTACGTTAATACCAGCGTTAGGCACACACTTGTTAGGTAGTGGTTAGCTTGCTGAGTTGTAGCTAAACAGTCTAGCTCTAATGTTCGGCTAGTTAATTAATGTGCAGGGGATGTGCTGCGACTATGTATCTGTGCACACATCGTATGCTGGGTTTAGCTGGTTAACAATATTATCACTTTCCGCAGTGAGCAACCTGTTGGTAAGCTAGCTTGTGAAACCGTACACTGGCTAGGCAGCTTGTTATGTCCACTAACATGAATCAAAATCGTTGCTTGGGGTATATACGTTCACGGCAATAGTTACACTTTCTATTAATCTTGGCAGATAACTGCCGTAACGTTCTTTCGGAAAAGTTGAACTGACGTTAACCGGTTGCTAGCTGATCGACCACACGGGCCCGGCCTCTCCCAAACATGGTTAGCTAGTGTGTAGGCGGGGGTCTTGGGCCCGATCACGGCCTAACCCGGTTTGTATGGCGTTGGTTAAATGCATTGTTCATGATCATACGACATTTCGATTTTAGCTAAGATCTATAAAATCTACATTGTCTCTGTGAAACCGTAAAAAGCAAGAGTAGTCTTGCTGCTGCTGCAGGACGCCATGTTTGCTTTTATAAAAGGCCTCAACTCAGGCAACGTTAAAACTCAATATTATTCAAGTCAGTTTCTTGAAAACAGCAGACACCCAGTACAGCTTGAGAACTGCAAGAGTACGTTAATTCTATTCCAAAAAGCCATTTGTCTGTTTTGGAAAAAGAAAACATGTTAATATTTTGATAGGCCTATATAGTACATTTAAAGCTGCTATGCCGACTCAAGCCATAGCGAAGGGGAATTACAACCAGCCACTCCATTTCAAAACAACCTAGTCTTTTCCCCTCCCCTGTGGCAACTCTCCCTTGCTCCTCTGCCCTGTCCATCAAAAAATCTCACGTTACAGGAGCCCAGATCTAAACATGGTTTAGAAAAGAGGGAATATCAACACACCGACCCGAAGTGGCAGACATTTGAAGATCTTATCTCACTATCTTTAACATAACATAAAACAACAGAAATTTAATCCTTTAAAATGTTATCATCTTGGTAACCAAAAGTTCCATCATTTTTTATTTTTTAAGATTGTTTCAGTAATCATTTTGATTTGTAATTTGTCATTTTTTAAAATTATTAAATATCTCAGCTACAGTAAAACTAGGGCACATAGCTTGTGTTTCTGTTCTGTTTTTTTTTTTTGATACCACATCAGACCATACTGATACTGAATTCTGCTTGTGGTTATGAACCTAAATCAGCCTGGCTGAGTTATAATACCTTGAAATAGCCTTGTGGCTCAACCTGAGTAAGAATTCTTTGTTTCAAAGCAATATATAGGCTAGATAGTGATGAATAAGTAAATTGTTTAAACGTCAAATTGAAAAAATATTATACACTCGAGTTTGAAACAGCACAGATTGCTGAAAAGTCAGGGTCTTATCTGGTGTTCTGTTTCTGATTGTTAGAATAAGCTTTAAGTAAAATGGTGTGGCCTTTACCCATTTGCCAAACTGCATTGGCTCTTGCTGCAAGGTGGGTAGACATAGATATTAAGAGATAATATCTGGATATAAGATATTTGAATAATAACATGCAAGAGTAATACCAAATGCACTGATGTTAACCTAGCAATGTGGCTCTTATTTATCTCAGGTCATGATTACAATTGCAGCATTTTAAGTTGAAATGGGCTTTTTCAGGCATGACCATTCGAAAAAGTATTTTCTCATTTCTAATGGTCTTTTTGCAATTTTTAAACATTATCTGCAGAGGTCTGACTATAAACAACTAATTATTTGCCCTTTTTCCTCTGTTGAAATGAGACAATTTCAATTGTATCACCCAGTGGAGCTACAGCCATTGATAATAATGGTTGAAAACTATTTGAGGCTCAATATCTATCATTGCTAATGAATTCAGTAGGATTGGATCTAAGATGAGGAATTGGAATCCTATTTTCAATTTGTTCTACTTGACCTTCAGGGAAGTTGATGATAAATAAGCACTCTTGCCAGCAGGTCTGGAGAAACTACTGAGATCAGTGGGATTCCATGCTAAGGTGTCCATTGCATCTATCTGTCTGTGGGGAAGGAACTCTCCTTAAGCATATCAGAGTGGCTAGTGTAGCAGCACCAGCCTTACCCACAGCCTGTCTGTAACCTTTCCTAAGCTTATTAGGTCACTGAAGCTCTTCACCAGGGCCCTTGCTCATTCTCTCCATTGATAGGCTTGTTTGCTTCTATCCGATCTTCTGTTGGTGGCCCCTACATAGGAAACGGATAGCCAAGCTAGCTCTGTCAACTCCAGATCAGGTGTTTCATAGACCCCTCTTGCGTAACAAGATATACCTATTTTCTTTGCATGAACTCTTGCGTAATAAGATATACCTGTTTTCTTTGCATGAAATCGGCTACTACTGTGCTTTGTCCTGTGGACGTCTAATTCTAAGATAATGACGTTTTTTTTGCTTCTCCTGGCTCCAGTCTTGCACAGTCATTTGGTATTAGGGTTGGGCTGTATCCAATTTTGAATACCTTTTTAAACCTGTGGGCAGGTGTTGTAAAGTAGCGTTTTAGCTACAAACACTAAATACAGTGTATCTGCTTGTGCATAATTGTATGTTGCAGTTCCAATGCAATTGTGATGTCCATGGCAAATAAAAGTAAACTAAAACTTAAAACTAAACAGACCCCAAATTTTCTTGGGGTATATGGTATTACCAACTAATTAAAAAATAATGTTGTAGGGGGCTAGAGGGAGCTGCCACATAAATTTGTTGTATTTATATCTCTAGCTGTCACCATCTGCACGTAGATCTTGCACACAGCAGCCTCGTCCACATTAACTGGCTGTTCCTTGTTATTCAGTTGGAAACTGAAATGCTGCCAAATTGCAGCAGTTGCGTTCTTTTTAGCGACCAACTCGTTCCTTCCTCCTCTAATCTGAACCTCACACAAAAGGTGAAACATAATTCTTTCTTTGACCACATGGACAGTGGCACTGTTATACACTGCAAAAGGACAAACGGCTCTTCATTTGGCTGTTTATTATACATGCGGAGAAGAAATGTTATGATGATGATGAAACGGGCACGTTATGTTCAAATACCCCGGGATACCATGATACCTCCCAACCCTAGTTAGTATAGAGCTATTAGAAAATCTGCCCACTGTGATTGACATTGCTGTGTATTGAGTGTTGTCACCGGAGGGCTACCTGACTGGTCGACACAATAGGCTGTCTGTGTGGGTAGTGTGGAAATGGACTGAGCGTGGAGGGAGGGGTTGGTGGTTAGAGTCTGTCTTTCCTCTTAGCTGCAGGGTTGACAGTTTGAGGTCTAACAACATCACAGCAGGGAAGAGAGAGGAACAGGATTGCATGTGCATAATTGTGTTTGTTGCTGCAACTGAATTTCAGTGAGAGTTTGTAACAGCAGCAAGCATTCATCTTTCAGGTGAATGAGGTTCCCCACTTCCCCCTTTAATGAAAATTGTTGGCTTATGAAGGCATCTGTTTATTTTTACCTTTTTTGTGTGTTTTTCTCTTTTCCAGGTAGATGTCAACAGGACTCTGCTTGCTGGGAGGGCGGCCTTGCACTATGCTGCGGACCATGGCCAGACAGAGATTCTGGAGTACCTCCTTTCTAAGGGAGCATATATTGATGTAAGAGACAAAGCAACTGGCCAGCCTCATCTCATACATCCTCTAATGTGTTTGCATTCATTTCCTTACTGACCATAGCTGAATAGAAACAAAAAAACAACACTGCCTCCATGTTTAGCTCCACTAGTAGTCAACGCTCTGGGTAAAAAATTGATTTTACTGGAGCCGAATAGTTTCGTGTGAACAGAAGCAGTCAGACAGTAGTGTTTCCATCCAGCCATTTTTATGCGAATTGCGGTGTATCAAATTAGAAATGCTGAATGGAAATGGCAAATTTTGATAAAATGTCCCCAATATCGCAAAAAAGTTTTTACACTTACTTGAGGTGGAAATGTTTTCTTTTATCGATAAAGATATTATGTGGTAATAGTGATGGAAACACTTTGTCGAATAAATAATGATGTGGAAAGGAAGAACAACAACTTGCCCAATGGCAATCAACTCTTGAACGACTTGCTTGCTTGACTAGACATTTGGATGGAAACATACCTATAGATTTCTGTTTGGGCCATCTTATCGTATTCTGTCAAAGTCATCGTCCTTACACTCACAATTGTCTAAACAGGCCAGACCGCACACTTAGTCTGATTGGCCCCCTGAGCCTCAACCGTCTCCCATGCTACTGTGGTATTGGATTGATCGCATCCACTAAAGGCCACTTACACATTCAACAGTATTGATGTCCACAATCCTGGATGCGGCGGTATTGTAATTTGCAGCTTTTTCTAAAGGTCTCTTGGGCTTGTTCAGTAACTTCTAGAATTGTTGTTGCTGACGCAGGAAACTTTGACCCCAGTTGCACCTCTGGGCTCGTTTGACCCGTGGCTGGTAAACGGAGCCTTCTGCTGCGTATGAAACCAACTTGACAGCCAAAAAAAGAAAGGTGTTTTCAGACTGAGACACTTATTTGCCATTTGTAGGCTTAGAATGTGCCTGAGTTATTGGGGACCTCTCCAACTCTCTGGGCACCTAATTCAGCGCTGCACATATTTCTAGGCCCCTCCATTATTCGTCTGATCACGGCGGCTGTTATTCACTCACCAAACATCCATCAGTCTGGGCTTTACAGACACGCGGAGCGAAAGGTGTAACAACAAAAAGTGCAACCCTCCCTCTCCGATTCCTAAAATGTATTTGAGACTGCACAACTCTCCAGGGCTTCCAGATAAGCGTCCCAACTGCTGAAATGTGGAAGATAAATACACTGACAGGGTGGAGTGGGCTTTCTCCCCAGTAATTCATGGATGCGATAAGAGGCAGGGAGAGGGAAAAGTAAAACCGCACTCTCCCAGGAGTTATTTCTTCTGATAATGACAGCGATGTGCGCTTGTGTAGGAAGCAGGCCGCACCTACAATCTCCTGATATATGAAGCCTGTCTCAGCAACCCTGTTACCCCTTGCCTTCTCTCTCTCTCTCTCTCTCTCTCTCCATCTTTCTCTCTCGACCCTCAAACAGGCCCCCGACAAATATGGGATCACTCCACTGCTCTCTGCCATCTACGAGGGTCACGTGTCCTGTGTCAAGATCCTGTTAGAAAAGGTTGGTACAGTCTCACACACACACACACACACACACACAAACTGCCCTGATGTCTGTGCCTGTTGACGTTTCAGAGGCTCCATGCAGGCCATGACTGCTGATGAGCTAACCTGTATGACAAAAGGGCCACAAAAGAGCCGCTTTGTCAGAGACCTGTGGAGGCTGCACTGGAATGTTCCTAGAGCGGTACACAGCACTGCCGCTGTTTACCAGTACTTTGGGTTGTTTTTGTGTTTCATTCATGTGCTCACAACCCCTGGCTCCATCTATACCTCTGTCCCATCCTCCCATCTGGAAGCCTCTGAAGTTCTGTGCTACCTCAGTCAGCTGCACAGACACAAAACGTGCACAGTCACAGCTGCGACGGGCGAGACAATACTGGGTCAGGCAGAGGCACAGCTGGCATTAGCTGTAGCAGCGACAGAATAACAAGCGCACAACAGTAAATCTTCAACCAACGTCACCTAACGGTGGACAACAGAGTATTTGTGCAGTTTTGTTGCAGGCCGCATTTGCACATGCGTAAGATTTCTTTTAAAAAGTCTGATCACCAGCATAGATGTCTTATCTGAATGTTTTGGTGCTGAAGTACCTGCATGGCAGTGGGACACATTCAAATGATAGATGTACTAGTCTAGGCCTTTGATGTTCTGTTTTAACGCTGTCTTCACAAGTTGTCACACCAAGCACAATCACAATAGGGACTGTAAATGGTCTTTTTCCTTCTTTGGTGCCTGTCTGTTAATCAACACTCAGACATGTTATTAGAATAAGCCATGTGCATATAGTTGAGACTGTCCTGTTTTGATATCAAACCAAATCATCCTGTAGGGAGATTAAGGGGAAGGATAGCTAATTAGCCACATTTAATATAGAATAAAGCTGCCAGCCTAGCTAGCACAGCTGTACATAGATGGTAAAAACACAAGCTTCATTTAGTATTTGGCACTAAAGGTGCTAAAGGCTTGTGCTATCAGTAAGATCGGCACTCTAGTGTTGGTGTGGTTAAGTACAATATCAAACCAGAAGCACTGTGTTCTGGCTTGTGCAGGCTGAGGGGAGGATCTGTTTGACAGGCCGTCAAAGCAAAACAAAGACCAGAAAGTAAAGGGAAACTGCCACTGAGTCACAATCAAAACAGAGAGAGAAAGGGAAGCTTTTAGATGATCGCTATTATACTATATCTTATGATACAATGTGGTAATTCCCCTTTTTATTTGATTTTAACATATTTCAGATTTCACCTTTAACAACCATAGACTTCAAATGAATGATAAGCAATTTTACTCTATTTAGCTTATAACAAAAAGACTTAATTGGCCATAGTGAACGCTACAATGTTGAAGTGGCATAGAATTTGTGTGTGTGTGTGTGTGTGTGTGTGTGTGTGTGTGGTAAGGTACTAGGGGCACAGAGTGGTGATATTCCCAGTGAGTGAGCAGCTGTCTTCTTCCATGCCAGGGTAAATGAGGCAGGGTAAATGAAAGCTCCTCCACAGGCGTGTCACGGAAGCATCCTCTTAGCTCAGTGAAAGGAATGCAGCACAGCAAAGAGTTTGGTCTTGACTGTTGTCTGGGTTGTTTTTTGTTTTTTTTCTTCTCTGATAACCACTAGAACCCCGCACTACCCCCACTCTAATCTGCATCTAACCAAAATAGGCTGCTGTCATGTGAACACCTCTGCCTCAAGCCCCCGCTGGGTGGATGTTTAAAAAAACAAACCAAAAAAAACCCTTTGTCTGCGGTATCATAACGGACAAGAAGGGTTTGGTGGCCGTGGATTACAGTGGAGGGCAGAGATACTGCCCCCCCCAGCTCAGTACCCATCTCCACTGAGCAGCAACAGGGATTAACACCCCAACCAGCCACTACTGAGACCTGATCTCCGTACCACCACCCTGGAAGCTGTGAACGGTCACTGTGTGTCTTAGATGGATAGATTGTCCCAGAGCCACACCACTGTGCTGTGCTTTGTGAAACTGGCAGCACCTGCAGCCCTCCTGCCAGCATGTAATGGATATAGGGGGCCAACGGAGAATACTGAATTCTGGCTATTAGGCTATATTGTGATAAAAGAAAAATTTATTTTGTAAATCATCTCAGACATTTGTGTGTTGGCGGACAAAATCTCTGTTCCCTGGAGCATCATGGGAACTGGCCCCTGCCCCCTGGCTGTGAGCTGCACTGTGGTTGTCTGTGAATTATGAAAGGCCTGTTTAACCCTGTAGGTGACCCGGCTGTCAGGTCTGGACCCAGAGTGCTGACTACAGTCCACAGAGACGGTCAGTGGAGATGGAGGCCAGTTAATTATGAATAAACAATGAAAGCCCCCCCCCCCCACACACACACACACACACAGAAACGCATGTGCATACACACGTATCTCTTCTATGACTAACTGCACCTGGCCTTTCAAAGGAAGAATAATACAATAAGAACAATATTATTTGGCCAAGGCTGTTCCAATTCTTACCCCATCATTTTGAACTCAACCAACTATACTAGCTTACTTGAAGAATGTGCTTACAGATATGAAGAATGGCGGAATGACGATTTGTCACATAGATAAAGGGTGGGCAAGGCTACAGGAAATGAGTTGGTAGGTTTACACAGATGACTATTTCCTGCTCTCTAAATTTAGCTTAAATCGAGTACCACTATTGGCATGTGTTGATAACAGAAAAAGTGTTTCTGGACTGGTCTATGCTATAATTCCCACACACTAACTTATTTTAGGCCAACAGCCTTCCCTCCATGCATACACCCTGGCTATTTTCACACTTTTCTATTCATACAGTATCTGGCCTCTCAATACAGTAAGTTACACCTCATGAATTCCAACCAGCCTAATATGGCCCCACCTCGCTATTGCAATACCTTGTTTGTGGGTTTTTTTGTTTATTTTTCCTGATCTTGCCCAAGGTTTGGCCTAGCCTTGTGACCCTTATTGGTATCGTTAGGACTTTATCAATACCAATGCTACTGTCAACACTGCTTATCGATACTGATACTTATTGATGCTCTTATCAATACTGTACTGTAAAGAATTAGTCATACTTTTATTGCTTTGGGCACAAATATCTAACAACAGTTTCACTGATAAAAATGAAATAAAATGTTTCCTCAGATAGTAATGATTGGTAAGAAATACATAACATAATCAAACGATAATCAAAGAGCAAAAACATGTGAAGCAAATAATGTACAGCAAAACATCTCACCGTTCTCAGGGAGAATCCAAGATCTCTCCTGAGTCTTGCTGCTAAGGAAACTTAAATAGCTTTATAAAATTAGGGCTTTAGACAGTCAATTAGACATTTGAATACCGATAGCAGCACCGTTTGTCCAGGAGTTTATACAGTGCAGTATTCAGTATTCAGACCCCTTCACTTTTTCCACATTTTGTTACGTTACAGCCTTACTCTAAAATGGATTAAATTATTTTTTTACTCATCAATCTAGACACAATACTCCACAATGACAGTTATTTTCAGGCCTCTTCAGACATATTCGATCGGGTTCAAGTCTGGGCTCTGGCTGGGCCACTCAAGGACATTCACAGACTTTTCCCGAAGCCACTCCTGCGTTGTCTTGGCTGTGTGCTTAGGGTCGTTGTCCTATTGGAAGATGAACCTTCACCCCAGTCTGAGGTCTTGAGCGCTCTGTAGCAGGTGTTCATGAAAGATTTCACTGTACTTTGCTGCGTTCATCTTTCCCTCAGTCCTGACTAGTCTCCCAGTCCCTGCTGCTGAAAAACATCCCCACAGCATGATGCTGCCGCCACCATGCTTCACCGTAGGAATGGTATTCGCCGGGTGATGAGCGGTGCCTGGTTTCCTCCAGACGTAACGTTTGGCATTCAGGCCAAAGAGTTCAATCTTAGTTTCATCAGACCAGAGAATCTTGTTTCCGTCTGGCCACTCTACCATAAAGGTCTGATTGATGGAGTGCTGCAGAGATGGTTGTCCTTCTGGAAGGTTCTCCCATCTCCCCAGAGGAACTGTGGAGCTCTTGGTCACCACTCTGACCAATGCCCTTCTCCCCCAATTGCTCAGTTTGGCTGGATGGCCAGCTCTAGGAAGCCAAGTTCCAAACTTCTCACATTTAAGAATGATGGAGGCCGCTGTGTTATTTGGGACCCTCAATGCAGCAGAACTGTTTTTGTACCCTTCCCCAGATCTGTGCCTTGACACAATCCTGTCTCGGAGGTCTACAGACAATTCCTTGGACCTCATGGCTTCATTTTTGTTCTGACATGCACTGTCAACTATGGGACCTTATATAGACAGATGTGTGCCTTTCCAAGTCATGTCCAATCAATTGACTTTACTACGTGTGGACTCAGATCAAGTTGTAAACTTGATCAGAAACTGGTACCAAATTAGCACCAGTTCTCGATACTCAACCCTAGTGATCCCTCCCTGATTTTATTTATGGAGCAGCAGCATGGCTGACACAGGCCACTCCAAAGCTGATATTGATCTCTTGCACTTTGGATGTGATGTAAATTATAACCTTTTATAGGCCTGCAGTGTTTGGCTGGTGCCAGCAGGTCAATAGACTCCTGTATGCATCGCATTTATAATCTGTCCTGACCAGACATATGCATTTGGAGACCTTTCCGTTCAACCTAATAGCAACATAATGAAGACTTTTAATGGGCACTTCTGCAGGCTAGTGGCATTACTCTGGCCAAGACCAGCTTTGTATGGCTCCATAATATGGGGTGATAAAGATGCTTCTCTCTTTGACTGGGGGCACCCTGGGAGGCCATTCCTTTTCATTAGGCTATCTCTCACTTGGCCGCTAGCCTCTCTTAGACTGGCTAATGTTTGGACAATGAGGTGTTCATGAGGGATCGTTATTCAAGTTGGGCGAGCTCATTACTGCAAGTGGTGTCAGGAGTATGCCACAACACTGGATGGCCATGGGAGATAGCATGCTGTATCCAGAGAGGCAGGGGAGGGTAGAGCGATGGGCTGAAGTTGAAGTTATTATTGTAACCCTGCAGTAAATACCCACAGGGAGTATGAATCCATGGCACACCTTCAGGTTGCCATTGGGAGCGATTTAGGTTTGTAGTGAGAGGTAGCGAATGCTCATTATGAGATGCCTTTGCCTCAAATATAGTCGTATACTTGAGACATGTAATTGTGTTTGTCAGGTAGATGCCTGGTCTGTTCCCAGGCGAGGGTAATGTTGATGGTGCAGGGACTAAGGTCAAAGTATGATGTTGTTTCCTGCCGACTAAATGAGGTCTGCAGAGTTACCAGGTATGGTTTGCAATGAGCTACTAATGACTTCCCTAGAGCTGGAGAAAGAAGAGGGAAAGGAAGCTTACTTCTACCTTCCCATTCTCCCCTTCACCTAGTCAACTCACTGTCCCGTTCTCCCCTTCACCTAGTCAACTCACTGTCCCGTTCTCCCCTTCACCTAGTCAACTCACTGTCCAGTTCTCCCCTTCACCTAGTCAACTCACTGTCCCGTTCTCCCCTTCACCTAGTCAACTCACTGTCCCGTTCTCCCCTTCACCTAGTCAACTCACTGTCCAGTTCTCCCCTTCACCTAGTCAACTCACTGTCCAGTTCTCCC
>OMKK01060538.1:13277-23442 GCA_900302305.1 Polymixia japonica
TCAGTGGTTCTTAGTTTGTTTACCGCCTGGTCCGGTCAGGACAATAAACCGCAGGGAACCCAGGAGGTGATGTAATCTCTATATTTATCGGTCCAAAGACAGCAAAGAGCTGTCTCTCACACTCACACACACACACACACACACACACACACACAGAGCTCTTTGCTGTCTTTATAATATACATAATTAATATTGTTGACATGATTAAATTAGAATATATACTTACTTCTTCATCTGTACTTTTTGAATACACATTTCAGAACCTAGTCAGTCAGAGCAGCATATTACTGAGCAAAATCTAATCCCATCATTCTATCTGCATGTTCACCCAAACACGAATAGAAGTAAGGCTAAAATTCAGGTGCGCTGGGCAATGTCTTCAGCATGTATAAATCCTATGTGCTGGGCAACGTCTTCAGCATGTATAAATCCTATATCCGTGATAAAGACGACAGTCCGTTCCTTCTCTAACTTCTTTCACACTCCAGTTGACCTGGCATTCCCAAATGCAGCAGCAGCTGGCTGATAGTCCACAGGAAGCAGACAAAGCCAGACTTCTGGCCTGTTGGTGACACTGACCCCTCGCCTGCTGTCTGCCCAGAAAGGTCACAAAACACAAGACTGCCTTTCTCCTCCTAGTCAAAGGGACATGCATTCAAGCCTATGTCCTGTCACATTGGTATACAGAGCGCAACAGCACCCAGCAGAAATACAGAAATGAACAAACACCACGCATCTACTCTCTCTAGCAGTAATGCTGTTAGTAATTACAGCGTTAAAATATTATGGGATGCAGTACAATGCATCCTATATGAAATTACCAATACCTGTCAGTATACTGGGGTAACAACAGTGCTGGCTGTGCAAAATAGTTAAGTTATGCTGCTACCTAGTGTTGCTGGTCAGGATGTCAGCTGAAACGATGGGAGACATTAAGCCAAATCTGAAATTTGAATTCCTCAATAAATCAAGCAAGCCAGTAACCTACAGTTAAGGTTTAATTTCAAAACAATGCGTTCAAGCTCAATATAGCCACAGGTTTTACATTTACACGTTTTAGTTATCACAAAAAAAATGATATATAAAAACAAAAATTAAATCTACAGTGATCTTTTTCCAGAAAAAAAATAACAATGGAAGATTAAAACTATTTACCATTTTCACATGAATAAAACAAATTGTGCTACAGATTCAAAATGCCATAAAAAATACTGAGCAAATCAAAAGAAAAAGTATATAGTTTAAAAGTCATGTAAAATAAGATTGCTTAAAATGTCAATTTCACCAACTTTTTTTTTTTTCATTTTGTAAACGTTTAGTCTGTACAACAGCCTTGCATAACAATTAAAGATAATCTGACTACTACTCAAAAACAGTAAGATTGCATCAGAATAACAAACAACCTTCTTACAGAGCATAAATGAGTTATCATTTCAAAAAGTCAGGCTCATTTCGTTGTTTGACAACTCAGGCAACTGAGAGCTGTGAAGTTCACAAACGGGCCTAAGAGAAGACATTTAAAAAGATATGGTAAAACAGGTTGTGCTCGGTCATTGGCACAGTCTCAAGCAAACACCTCTTGTGCTGATCACAATGCAAAACTAAGAAAGCCAGTCGCGGCTGAAGCACCAGTAGTACAAACACGTCACTCTACATCTGAAGGATGGTCATGCCTCAGGAAGGAAAGTAGGCCAGCGTAGGATGCCGAGAGCAGGCGGCTCTCTCGAAAGAAGATAGTCGAAAAACAAATGAAGGCAGATCACAATCCCTTCCAGTACCTCTGGCTTTAAAGCATCCCGTCACAAGTCACGTCATTTATTTATGGTTCTAAATGCTAAAACACATTTGCGAGACACTATATATTGCCAATGAATAAGGTTTCTCTTTCAAATTAGCTGCGGTACGCATCATTTAAAACACAAATAATTTGTCTTAAGACTCCTGCTGGGAGAGATTGATGAACTATAAGCGACCCACACAAGAATATTTGGTGAGCATTTCCTAAAGTGTCGGATTGAGACGGTCAATGACAGATATTCCACGTTCTGCTAAGGGATCAGTGACCCCTTCACAGAGAGGAGCATGGACACAACTACAAGAGAACGGGCAAACAGAGGAGGCCATTGCAAATAATCTTAAAAAGTCTCCAATAATGTAGCACATGACCATATAAATGCACTCATGATTCAGCATCTCAGGCCTGTCTTCAGCGGGCTGTAGAAAAGGTTGTGCTTCCAGTAGTATTCAAATTGTTTTTCTTCTGTTAAAAACCTTTTTCCCCATAAAAGACCACAGAAGTGGGAGAACCCACTGTGGTTTCAACAGTCACTGTCCTGCTTGGAGACTTCTCATCCATGGAACAACCGCAGTTCCATCATGCAACTCGTTTGTGTCCATGTGAAACTATCCAAGAGCAGGTCAGAATTATTATCAAGTTCACAGCTTCACAGCACTCTTTCCGGTTCAAAATTGATCACAGTCATTGATTTGGAATAGTGGCTTATCTCTCCATTGTGTAAAAAAAAAAGAAAAGAAAAGAAAAGAGCCACAGGAAGACAAGACCAGTAAAGAAGAGACCAGTATCCCATTAAGAAAAAAAAAATCGTGGGCTTTTTCAATCACAGACCTGTAAAATATGTGCAATTCTGCAAGACAGCTGGTCCCAGACATCGTCAAACGTTAAGACAAATGTAATGACAAGCCAACGTCAAAGTAGTCTATGCTTGTTCTGCAGATGCAATATGTCAATGTAAACTGGACGACAACACATATCTGACTGGTTGACCTGAATGCTAACAGGTTGGGACACAGCGGAACGACATGTTGCACCGCCAGAAATGAACGCTTGAAAGCCGCCTTTCTAACGGTACGAACTGCGCTCTCTACCCCGAAGTTCAAGCTGTGGAGCGTTTTCTGTGAGGAACATCATGGGGGGTGTGGAGTGTGGAGTACAGCAGAGTACTTTACACAATATTTCACAAAACCACAACCAGTAGTTATCAGTAATCCAAAATTTGAGTGATCCAGCACACAGCGGAAGGAGTTAGATCGACACTTCTTTGTTATAATAGATTACATAATGGTTGTAGACTATAAAACAACAGTTTCGCTGCTCAGTCGTTGCTTTGTCGGGTTCTCTCTATACTTGATTGGCATTAGGTGTGACCTGCGCTGGATTAGTCAAGTTTTGGATATGTTTCCCTGCACTAGTGGACACCCAGGACCGCAACGCTGCAGGACACCAGGAACGTTCAACCAGTAGTTATCAGCGTTAGTCCAAGAGTGCTTCCAGAGTTGCTCATCAACAGCAATGCCTCGTTAGATGTCATACTGTTATGCTACGATAAAATAACATGAAAAATAAAAAATAAAAAATAAATCACGGCAAGTGAAAGGATAAGAAGTTTTCAAAGTCAGTCCAGGCTCTATTATACAGCATATCAGAGAGCACACAAGCCCCGAGTCCTCCACCGCCGTACCAGCACCAGGAACGATCTCTGCAGTGGTTATCTTAGATTGTGGATATTGCAAAAACAAAACAAAACAAAACAAACATATTTGGTTTTCAGTTGAGGGTGCAAGCTAGTGGTTAAAAGGAAGCAGAGCTGGGCAGCGGATGGGTGGAAACGACCTATTTAATGAATGAATGAATGAATGAATGAATGGCTAAATGAATACTCTGGGGGTGGGAGAGACTCCCGCGTCCGAGTGTCTTCACACCGGTAGTTTCTGTAGGTGGGACTAGTCCAGTGTTACCTACTGCGTCGGGGGGCTGCTGGCCTCTGGGCGGCTGTTGGCCAGGTACTTGGCCCTCATGCTGGAGGTGTACTGGAGAGGAACCAAACACAACAGAAGAAGAATCAGGATTCTTAACGTTCTAGAACACATTCCGTCGACACAAAATTCTAACAAATATTTCTATGTATAGGTTTTCTCTTTAATACATCATCGAAATAAAAAAATAAAAAAAAGGTGTAGAAGCCTGGAACAAAACACAACTGTCGCCATTACAAACAGTAGTTACTAGGTTTTGTTTGTCCCAATTTCAGAATTGTCAGGCTCAATTCCCTGTGAAGTAAGAAGAAGAAACCAACTGATTGAATGGCAACAAACACAACAGCTGCACCAGGAGGAGATACTGAGATATACCAACAGTATACACAAGGAGCTACAGACACGGTGCTCAGGGTTGGGATTAAAACTCATTTAAATGAGATAATCCTACGCAGATCACCTTCAAGAGCAGTAACACAGCTAATTGTAAAGTGCAGTGATTCAGTTAAACAAAAGCTGTATTACAGCAGCAGCCAGAGTACTTTTACTGTGAAAATACAAGGACTACTACAAATTAAAATATCAGGTAAAATGTAGTGGTGGTGGTTACTTCCACATCCTTTGTGCAACCGTCATGCACGGACATTCACACCCATGTAGGATGCACCCATGCAGAGTGTAACACAAGCAACGCAAGCACAAAAAGAAAGAAACGTTCAAACCGTTTTGGAAATAAATGCCAATTTGACTCAATGTCATTGTCTTTATTTCAGCGCCACCGCCGGGGAAGAGGGGCCGAGCAACGTCAGGCACAAAGACGACCGTTCCTCACTGATCATCCGGTTCCTACCGTTTTAAAAACTGTGATTATGTCACCCTTGAGTTATTTTGACAGCCTGTTGAGGATGTGAACCAGGATCATCAGCAGCAAGATGACCTCGCTGACAACAACACCACTTACCTTTGACCTTGAGGAAAGGTCACAAGTGTTGTGTATGAGAAGTTTATCGAAGATGGCGTTCTTAACTGGCCTGAAATACGTGCTGAATCTGGATAGTTCATTTTTCTACATAACAATCCATTAATTTTGAAACAGTTTGGATTTCTAAGCTCTATTGTGCATTTAACACAGAACGGAGATCAAGTTCTCATTGGCCCACAAAGTTACCAGGTCACCTTTGATGTTGTTGCCTTATTATAACTATATAATATCATTACCTTGTATTGGTGTTGCGCTGTGATTTCTGCTTTAATGGAAAAAAGTAAAATCTTCATATTGATACCAATGCAATACGTAAAAACTACCTAATTTACTTAACACCAAATCTAGTAGTAATATGGAATTATTAGAAACTATGAAGACAAGTATGAGCAAACTATGAAGACAACAAGTTGCTTTTGCTTGCAAGAAAACAGCCTATAGAAAATTGACCACTCAAACTCAGGAATGATAGATCATCAACTACATCAACCTGGCTACCATGACAACCAGTGATCCTTATACAAGACAATGTCAACAGTTGAAAAGCTCCGTTTGGACCTGACAAATATCCAACTTGGATGGAAAGGTTACTATCAAAGTGTTAAAATTGAAGTTCTTTGTGTGCAGACTTTTTCCCTTCCAGTGATGACGCAGCCCAGCAACACTCTTTTAAAGTGACCATCGGGTTTTAAGTGCTGCCCTGTTGTGACTAAATAAGGAATTACAACGTTGTTGTTACATGCTGCCTCAGTCAGCGTCAGTTCGCTTCGCGGGTTTCCTGTGTCTGAGTGGGTTTTAAAAGTTTTCTGTGAGGCGAAATGCTTCCAAACAGCCACATCACACTGTTTACAAAACAGAAGTGGGGTGACATGACCGTTCAGACCAGTTGCTGATTGTGGATTTAATGTACGTATACCTACTAAATAAAAACAACTGACTTGCTGCCGGTGTTGGTCTACCACTGTGTACAACGCCCAATGAGATGATAAGATGAGATGAACTTTATTAATGGTGTGGGAACATCAGGTTAAATCACTGAATCCCAGCGGCTTAGAACGCAAGTATGTAATATCTCTCTCTCGGTCACCAGGAAGTACACCCTCAAAACCACCAATCAACTCAAAATAAAATCCACGGTTTTTGAGAAGGTTTAGTGGCTGAGTAGTTAATGTTGGGCCCCAGGGCAGATTTACAGCGTCACACCTTCCTACTGATTGCACTGCGGTGCAGGGAAACATGCAGCCCAAGGCCACAGGAAACAAACATCAGGTGAGAGGTCAGGTGGCATACTGTAGCAAGACTCAAGACAGAGGGGGAGGGGGAGATTGAGTAACTCTGATTGGCTGAGGACGGGAGGGTGAGTACAGCTGGGTTCAGGGGAGCAGTACAGGGGGGCGGTGAGGGGTACAGGCCAGCAAGTGGAGGTGGTGGGCATGTTTTGTACCTGTTAGCATAGCAGATGAGGTTACCAAAACGATCTCGAACTCTCCGAGGGCTTTAACTGCCAGCTGTGACGGCTGTTACTGTCCATGGCAGTCAAATACAACTGGATGGATTCGCAGAAAAGAAAACAACGACAAGAGAGAGTATAGAGAAGATACACAGAAGCAGCGTTCTAGGTTCAGGTGGACACCAGGAAAGGGGGCGGGGCCTCCGGCGGAGATTCAGGCCAGGGGGAGCCAGGGAACGGTGTCGTGGAATGGCTGAGGTAGACTCACAAGACTCGGTCCTACCAACTCTCAAGGAAATGTTTCTACCTTTGCAAACAATCTTGACTCGTATCAGGGTCAAAGAGAGAAAACACTGCCACCAGAGATGAGTTACGCTGGTTAGGGTTAAAACATGTAACGTACAGTGTTATACGCATGCCATTCATTCCAGATCAGTTCCTACCGACACTCCACAACCACTAAGCATAGACATGCTACGAATAAATACTGCTAATTTCAAGTAGTTCATTCAGGTTTCTTAATTCATACATCTACTGTACTGATTTATTAATGGAAACATTTTCTTATAAACTATAATCTACGTTTATTCTTTTTTCTGCCAAGAGTAAATGCTTCCACATCCCTCTGAAACAAAGCTGGTATAGCATTACATTTTAAGAAATAATATATTATTTACAAGAAAAAGCACTGAAAATTCTTCCCAATGTCTTCTCAAAGCACCTAAAAACCAATAAACCTATTTATTTGTTTTGTGGGATGTGTTACGGGGTGATACGGTGTCCAAGGCTCCATATTATTACACTCATTCCCTCACGAAGGAGCCAAGCGACCCCGAGGTGTTCGGCGGGTCACAGTGTTTCCAGGGAGCGCCGTGCTTACCGAGGGGGGAGGAGACTCTCGTCCAATCAGAGGAGTGTTTTCACAGCGCGGGTTCTGGAAGTTGGAGTTCTGGGCCCTGTGGAGGGGGTAAAACACAAATGCACAGCGACCTCAAGACAACGTAAAGAAGGAACGTCGTTCACCTACAGCTGGGGCTGTGTAAGCCGCATAAGCGCGTATGTCTACACGTGACTTTACAGACTTTAAGCAATGGCGTCACAGTTGAGCTACGCGGACACATACGCCCGCACATCACTTCACAGGCATCAAGCAACATGCATTGTGACACAATAACTGTGTGCACATGCCCACACATGACAGATATAAAGCAATAGCAAATGTAACACACTAAGCTGCATAAGCACATACACCCATACGTTACTTTACAGATATTAAGCAACACACACTGTCTCACGCAGTTCTCGGCATACTGAGGCCATACAGTCCAGCCCAGTAGAGTCTGGCAGAGCCAGAGCCAGAGCCAGAGCCAGAGCGATCCCCCTCCCCCAGGTTCACTAATCCTCAGCTTCATTCATAAGGCTGATGACGGCCTTGGGTTTCAAAGGCACCACAGCTGGAGAGCAACAGCTGCATGCGCTGGGCACTTGACCGTGTATGGGAGAGCCGGGCTTCTCTCGGGGGACCGCTAAACACCGGGCCCCCGGGTACGTAAGGTATCTCGTATTCCTCGCCCCGCGGCCCCGTCCCGGAGGCTCTCGAGTCTGGGAAACCTCTCTCTAAATCGAGCAGATCGACCTGCCGTAACTTACATGTACTCGGTGACGGGGGCGTTGCTGACGGTGTGGGCCGCGGCGGGGATGCTGGTCTCGCTGCCGTAGCTGCTGCCACAGCTGTACAGGCTGGGCATGTGGACCCGGTAGAGATTATCGTGGTTCTGCCTCCCTCCGTGGGCCACGGACTCGTCCTCGCTGTCCTCCTCGCTTCTGCAAAAAGAGCCACACGACCAACAGTGTACAACAAACCGGTGCACGTGCCAGATGCCGCCACCAGGGGGACCCCCTCGCCCGTGTCTGGCCGGACGACAGAGCGGCACAAAGGCGCCACGTGGTCACGTTTTGTGTCGATTCTTGGTCACGTTTCAATTCAATTTCATCACCGCCCAGGGGATGGGAAACGTTTCTTTATTATTTCTCTCCCTATTGAAGTAGAGAAGATGCGGTTTCTCGTGTGGTTTCAGTGTCCTCGAGAAAATTAAAAGATCCAATTTTGCCAAAGGACAATGCATGCGTCGACCCATTCTGACACTCTGGGCGAGCGAAGGCTGTGCCCTGTTGTTTGAAAAGGCGCCGGTGAGATCACACAAAGTCCGCTGAAGACACTAAAGCCCATCAGGGTGAGGTAACAATGATACACACAACAAAGGCTGTCAAAATAGAGCAGCACATGGTGCAGTTGGGGCTGGCATCGCGGGGCCTGTCTCCCTCTAGTGTTGATGACACCCTGCCCTGCATTGCTAATGGATGACATCATAGTGTTACGTTCAACGCAGCATGCAACGCATCTACTGTGTCTTATCAGAAGCGGAAAATGCAACATTTAATGTTAGGTCGTTCGTCTCTAAAAATAGCAAAAATAACATATGTCAATTCTAACCTTTAGCATTAAGATGAAGTCTTCATAATAACCTGTGATTCAACCCTCTCTGAGCCCGAGCACAGCCTGAGACAAGCGGGAACACATTTAAATCAACACCTTTTTTAGACTTGCTTTTACATAAACAACAGTCTTCATTTTGTTTTTATTATTTTAATTATACTATGCGTTTTCCTGTTTATACTTTTTAGTTTTTCTTTAGTCATTTTCTCGCCCTTTTAATTGATCTGGTAAAGTATGTTGAAACTGTTTTCGATACGGGCTTCACAAATAAATTCTTCAGAGCTAAACTATTCGCCACAATGAGTCATTATGAAACACTTCAGCACAACAAACAGCCGAGTCATGAGTACTTAGGCAGCAACATCGGCAGAACGTAAGCCTCTGCTGTACGACAGGAAGTTCCAGCTGAGCTCGTGCTGAAGAACATGCCCCCTGATGGTTGGGAGTGCTCCGTTAATGATGGGCCTCGCTGGGCTGAAGGCTGTGACTGGGGACCGCCTTCCTCCTCCTCCTCCTCAACCTGCCTGCTGCTGACGGAAGGGTGGAAATCAGATTGATTTCAACCTTCCGCTGCAGAGAATGACAGTGGTTGTGAAGGATTTAGGCCAGTTCTGTGCAATTAGGAGGGACAACAGGAAGCAATCTATTTGGAGGAAGCAGCTGGAGTCCTCTGGCCGTGTCCCCAGTGGTCTTCTAACAGCGAGGAGATGCAAGACTAACGATGCTAAATGTACACGTCAACGATGCAAAGTTGATTACGTTTGCTCGTCTCTACGGAATTATCCCAACCTCCAATGTCGGCTTAATTTCATGTAAAAAAAAAAAATGTAGTTGGAAAATGTGGTTGAATGAAAGACTGTAAAACCCATAATTAATTGATAGGCTTTTCCCCTCAAATTATTTCTCACCATGTACAAACCACCGCATACGAACACTGTGTCAAGGCTTTTTCAGTGGATCCCTGGATCCCAGTGAGTCCCTGGTGGAGGGTGCATAGGGGTGCATAGAGTTTATAGGGTGCATAGAGTTTATAGGGTGCATAGAGTTTATAGGGTGTATAGGGTGTATAGGGTGCATAGAGTTTATAGGGTGTATAGAGTGTATAGAGTTTATAGGGTGTATAGGGTGTATAGAGTTAATAGGGTGTATAGGGTGCATAGAGTTTATAGGGTGTATAGAGTTTATAGGGTGTATAGGGTGTATAGGGTGTATAGAGTTAATAGGGTGTATAGGGTGCATAGAGTTTATAGGGTGTATAGGGTGTATAGGGTGCATAGAGTTTATAGGGTGTATAGAGTTTATAGGGTGTATAGGGTGTATAGGGTGTATAGAGTTAATAGGGTGTATAGGGTGCATAGAGTTTATAGGGTGTATAGAGTTTATAGGGTGCATAGAGTTTATAGGGTGTATAGAGTGTATAGAGTTAATAGGGTGTATAGGGTGCATAGAGTTTATAGGGTGC
>OMKK01060540.1:5014-23657 GCA_900302305.1 Polymixia japonica
CCTTCCTCGCAACCTCCCTTGGCCTCTGGCTGAATCGCTCCCCTCCCATCTGCCCAAGTCATTTTGATATATCGGCAGCTATGTACCAGGCCATCCCCAGATTAATATAGATGGTCGAGTCAGATAAATACAAGCGTCACAAGAAAACTGAGAAAGAGTGAGAGAAAGAGTTAGACGATTAATTCATCACCTGTCTGAGGTACTGAATGAGGCATCAGTGAACACAAACCAACAACATAAAAAAATTTAAGAAAAAAAAAACAAAAAAACCTGCTCCTTCTATATATATATAAAAAAAGGATAGTTTTGCTTTGAGACCCTAGCTCTGACCTTGAGACGCCGCCTGGCCCACGGCTCATTATCCGAATACCAGTGAACCTGTGGGATGATAGGGAGCTTTAGTGTCTGCAGTTAGTCTGCCTGGGAGAATTGAGACTAAAGCCTGCCGTGGGACCCGCCACCCCGCCTCCGCTCTTCCTGATTCTCCCTCTCCTTCTGGGTTATATTGCAGTAGGCTTGCTTGTGTGCCAAATTATCTAATCGTTTACACTGCATTGTGCCTCTAACAATCCTACCCAACGCCCAACCCGTGTAGGGTCTGGCCTTATTCCGTCTGTCTCCGTGACACAACAGACACGGTGAGGGACTTTGTAACGTTACGAAGCTGGTCTGTGTGTCTGTGTGTGCGGTGCGCGCTGTCAGACGCGCAGACGTGTCAGTTTGTGTTGCGTGGGTTCGCTTGTACTGCCGTCGCATTTGCATGCATTGGCCGCGTCTTTTTAGACGTGGAATTGTCCCGCAACGCAAACGAACGCAAACATACGCATATCTGATTCCATTTGCAGAACTGCAGAACAGCCCCGGGGAGGACCCATCTATTGGGGTGAATATATCCACAACCCTGACAAATAAAAGCGACATCAAATGTAACTGACTGCTGCCGTCTCTCCCTCATTTACACTTCCTCACCGATGCTTATCAATTCCGTCCCAAGATCCCCGGTGAGTCTCAGCCACACGGATATCCGAGTAAAAATGAGTCTCAACTTCTGTGCATTTTCGAGCTGAATGCTGTTACAATTCGTCAAGTACGCCGACTGCGAAAAACCTTTACAATTCAGTAACAGCACACATAACACAGGCCTGGCCCAAAGGCGAAACTCCGGGGCTTGCGTTTAATATTCGGAGAAGCCTGCGATGGTGTGTGTGTGTGTGGCTCCTAGGGGAGTCATGTTAAAAACCTTAATTAACCCACTGGATCACTTCTGGTGCTTATCGTGGAGGAGCATGTGTTCACGGTGCTTAATGACCAGAAGTGCATCTTGCATCTCTGGCGTCCTCGACAGCTTTGTCTTCCCTAACGACGAGGTAGCCAACACATAAAGTGCTCAGTTTGGTTCAAAAGAGCCGTTAGTCTAGACTACTACTTAGTTCATACTAGTCTATGTCAGCTCACACACGTCTACGTTAGACAAAACAATATCTATGTGTACATGTATAAGTTGCTTGGCCTTGTTTGGGAAGATGTTTTTGGCTGTGTTACATTGCATATGTCAAACAACAAGGTTTCTCCTCAGTCTAAATTCAATTTTACAGTGAGGCCAAGACATCTGAGGAGCAAAGATTTCCTAGCCTTGCATGGTTATGTTAAAACCCATCTGTCTTGAAAGCTTACTTTAAGGACACATTTGAAACAGAGGGATCTTTGTGAGCTCTCGGTGCATGAATAATATATGTCAACATTGGGAAAATTGCTCTGTAGAGCTTTTCAATATAAGTATTGGAACACGTGGATATCTTTTTGAAGATGGGCTTAGCCAAATTTACAGGAGCCGCAATAAATACTTCCCTTAAAACTAGAAAGACAATAAACAATGAAATCATTAGCATTCGTTCTAGCAAGTACAACAACAGCCGTATTCCACCGTACAAATTAAAATAAAACCAGTAGCGATTATGTTGCTGATGAAATTCCTTTGAGAGCGAGACACGGGCCTACACAATTGGTAGATGAGGACTGGCTGACTCAGAAGAAATGAAAACTACTTTGATGGAATATTTGGGAGAATCCTTTGTTGCTAACAGCTCATGCAAACGAGGTTCAGAATAAATAGGCTATCTAAATGTGGTCATACTTGCCAAGAATCCGTGGACCATGTCCATATCATACCGTTGATAGCTCCCTGGTTTGGCATCGCTTCTTGTCTCATAACCATCCCATATTGCAAAAACATTCAAATTTAATGAATGCCTCTCTCACAGAGCATTAAGACCAAACCATAGGCACTCTGGCTGACAACGTGTTGCAGCCAACTGGCATCGGACCGGCTGTGCATGCTAGCCCAAACGCTGGCATGTCACACAAAGAAAATAAACCGCAAAGTCCTAATTGACATACAGTGTAACGTACAGTTTAGCTTCGCTCTTAAATCTGTTACATACAATTAACCGTACGTTTCAGACTGGGGCTAATCTGAGTTTTTCCTCTACAATCTCAACCCATTTCTACATCTGAATATTTACTGTTCTTTCTCTCTAGAACCAGAGTGCTCTCTTTTAACCAGAGCGTTAAGACTTGATTGACCAATGCACCCGCAAAGACTGGAAATGCTGCATGATGTTCAGTGTGGAGAGGGATGGGCCAGAAGACTGAATAACATCAGAGAGCTGCCCTGCTTCTTAAGTATGTTCCACTAAATAACAAAACTATTTTGGCTGTTTTGCACGGCAAGTGATGATGACTTGATTTCATGAAATCAAGTCATCATAAACAAAAGAAACAGCAGGAGCAACATATGAGCATAGGAAAAGCTTAGGGCCAGCTGAACATAAGATGGGATCAGAAGTAATGAATCCAAAACACTAGGTTCTGGTTCTTTCCTCTTTATATGTGGATATTCATATGGATGTGGTTCTAGGCTATTATGATCAGTGTATAAAAATAATAGCAGCCATTTCTCGACAAGTAAAGCCTAGTGTTCATGGCATTGAATCCAGAAGGTCACAGCAAAATGATATAATACTGTGTGTGCAGCACACCGACCACACCACAACACATTTGGCCAGTCACCCTAAGCGACAAGGATAGCTTAAGGTGAGATAGCTTATCTTCGGTGTAATCAATTACAAACAAACCGTGGATCACAAAATATGGAGCATGGTACAAGCTTCGAATACAGTGGCGCTCTCTTTCCAGAAGCTGCCTACAGCGTGTGAGCAGAATATGTATTCGCAGGCAACTGTGAAATAACAGGGAGGCACCAGGACTGCGGGAGCAACAGGATGTCAGGATGCTGGGACCTCTGCGTGCCCCGATCTCGAGATCATATGCCCCGAGGGTAGCGATAATGAACCACACACTCCGCAGTCTTTAACTGAGCCTTTTTGCACAGCGTCACCCGTTTCAGCTCGTATGAATCCTTCTACACCTGCAGCAGAGCTATGCAAACTTCGCAGATCAGAGGACAGGGTCGGTCTTAAGACAAACGAGGCCTCCCACTAGCCAGCGCCAAGTGAAGCGGTCGTAGCACGACAGCAACGAACCAAAGCTTAGAGTTGGTGTGCAGCTACAGCCTTGAGGTCTTTGATATTTTGAGTGTCAGTCTCGCGCTTTGTCTTTCCTGCTATCACACAGCTCATATCACGGCGGTGAAAGAAGCCTACTGCGCGATCCAAAGATAATGCGGCCCCTGCTTTCCGTCGCGTCTCTCACGTTTTAATATGGAGGGGTGTGAGAAATTGACAGGGCATTCTGTGGAAGCGGGCGAGCGGTATTACGATACTCAAGAGAAATGTCGAGTCGGGGGGGAGAATGAGGAGACCAATCCCTGCTAGGGCGACTCAGTCGGACGCTTTGAGCTCATTTTTACACACGAAAACCCGTAGACGTTCAACACCAAATATGCCACAACAAAAACATCTTAGGCGCCAAAAAAACAAACAAACAGCCTTTGAATTTGTACACTGAATATGTCCAAACAGAAATGAGTAAACAACAAAATTAAAATCTTATGTGTCGTGCACGGTAGCTCTGAAACAATAGCTAGTTTTAAAGAGTGGGTGCTATTGCAGGAGTTGCAGGATTGGCCGTGGGTTGATATAACATGAGGACTCTCAAAGACAGCAGACAGGAGACGGTGGCACAGACATTCACTCGGAGATGGCTCAGAGCCCCAGGAGCCAGAGGGGATTACGTAAGTCGTTCAGTATACTAGGTCACCCAGTTGTTTTAATATGCAGTGCTAACTGTACTGGAGATACTTTCATTTCAGAGATTTTCAGTCTCCATAGACAAGTTCCATTCAAAGGGTACATTCACATGTTTAAACATCTGCATCAACAAATACGGTTATTATTACTGTTAGAATTAGTATTTGTTTATTTAACAGGGACAGTGCACATTAACAGACATTTCTTTAGCCACAAGGGCTGTGTAGTCTCTGGCCAGATGTCAACAGCTACCTAGAAATAAAAGTAGATATTAAAAAAATAAGCAGGCATACGATAACAATACTCCTAAATCAGTTAATATAGCAAAATATTGGCAACAGGACCACAAGACAATGGATATGCATGGAAATTACAAATGGCCACTAAGTACATTTCAAATTCACATTTTCTTTCCTTCTTACATTACATTGACCTCCACTGTAGTCTTACCACTGTTGGTACAACCAGGAAGCATTGCATTGTCTTTTCCTGACCTTCGAACACTTACACGTACACAGGAATGTCTGACTAATCCTGCTTTTTAATCAGGGCAAAGACAGAGCTTTACTCCTTCTGTGGCTGTCCTCAGGTAACCTATCACACACTTTTGCTCAACTAACAATGGAGAGAATGGAATGCATTAATGGTATGGATTGTTTGGTTTTACAATACATCAGAGTAAGCCTGGACAAACGGGGCCAACATATAAATAGCCTTAAGGCCTTGGGCTTTACACAAATTTGCCGTGCCTCAAAGTGCTGTTACGGCAGCAACAGTGGAGAAAGGTAGGCTCTTTGGCTGCAGTACAAGATGGACTCATTGTTTCTCTGACAGTGTCAAATTACTCACATTGCAAAAACAGAACCCAGCTTGTTCCAAACTAGAGCCAAAGGTCTGGCAGAATATCACACCCTTGTGTTGAAATATCAGGACCTGCTCTAGTGAAGGTAAAAAAAAATATATATATATATTTAAAAAAAATGTTCCAATATTTACGTCTCTTGATTTAACAAATTTCACTATTAATTTTCATCGCCACTCCTACATCCTTTTAGGGCAACCAATAAGCGGATAATAAAAGGAAGGACGGGCAAAATAAACCTGCGACAAACTGTAGGTGCTACTGATAGCTGTCACGTCCTAGTCCTCCCCGTCCCATCCTCTCATAGGTGGGGAGGGGTCAAGCGGGGCATCAAATCGGATCCAGAGTTAAGCAGTAGATATAGGACTGTGCAATACATCTCCAACACTCGCTTGTTCAGACCACGGCTACATTACATTCCCCACTATGCCTACCAGGAAGCGACGCAAACATCGCACCTCTATGCGATTCGTTGATTTTTTTTTGTCGATAACATAATACAGGCTGTGAATAAAAAAAAAGGCGTAGGAAATCTAGTGGTTTGTTAAACTGTCACTCATCGGATCTATAGTCCGTAACAACTTTCTCCTCCGCCTGGCCTATTTCAACGCCGTAATAGTTTCGCAGCGACGCCAGCCTTGCAAAACCACCCACCCCTTTTGCACCATTTCCGTGTTTTTTTTTTTGCAGAGGATTTTATTCCCATATTAGAGCCCCGTGCCGCGATAATGAAATACGACGACTTTCGGTGTTGAATTGTAAAAAAAAACAACAACTACGAGGCGTGGTGCCAACGAGATCACGGCGCACGGCGATTATATTGCTGCGACATTGTAGCGAAAAGGAGAAACACAACCGGCGCATAAGTAAGAGCTACATGACGTGTCCAAAATCAATGAGCCGAGCCTGCAACAATGTAACAATATAACTTACCCAATGCCACCTCGCAGGCTTTGCGCAGTTGGGAATGGTGAGCCTTTTTTACCTCCTTGTCGGCTAGGATCTTTTCCAAAGCTCGGGTAAGGAACATGTTTTTCGTCTTTTTGCCCTCATACATGTCGCACCGAAAACGGGGCGAGGTGTACCTGTCCCAGGGGGCTGCAAGCGTTTCAAATAGACGTATTCCTTTACAAATGTCAGCCGCGGTGTCCCTAACAGACAAACATAAATAAACAGAAGGTGGGGTAAATCCCTCAGATTTCCATTAGCGACCTGCCTGCGCCATGTTGGAAAGAGGAAACGACGTCACGTACGTTGAGAACGGCCGCAGTGAGGCGGCAGGGGTGAGCGAGCCAGCCAGACGAGAGAGAGAGAGAGGGAGAGAGACAGGCAGAAACAGCGATAGAGAGAGAGAGAAAGAGGAAAAACAGAGCTGTTGACATCATTGTAGTCCTATACGGCGCGGGCTTGCTCTGCTTTAGATTCAAAATCGTGAGCACTGAGCAACGATACAGAAAGAGCACTGTTGAATGTTAGTGCTGTGTATTCAAAAAGTTTCCTTCGCCCTTGATACTTTATTGACAAGTGCAACTGGCCATCCTGTTAATTTGTCGTATCAATGTGTGTGTGTGCGTGTGTTTGTTAAGGTGAAATAATTCCTCAAATTCACGATTTACAATTTGCTATCATTTTGCATTATAAAGGTTTTGCTGTGACATTGAGAGTTGATTATTTTATCATACAATCACTAGTTAAGATATGATTCAAGAACATTAATCTTATACATACACCTACATGTTGAGAAATATGAGTTTTGACAAGTTTGAATAAAGTGATATTTTGCAAAATCCAACAGCAAATAGAACATAGAAATCCTTGTGGTGTTGGACAACATGGAAGTTGCAATGGTGGGTTTCGCTTGGCAAGAGAGAGGGTCTGTCTCGCTTGTCAGTTACACTACTTTTAAATTCAGCAGTAAAGTAGGCAATATCTGTCCAATAAAGATTAACAAAGAGTGTGATGGTGTAATGCTCATTTCAATGTTGCAAGAATGACAAAGGTAGAGTTATGAAGAACTTCTTTTCAATGTTTTGCAAAATGTACTAAGAAGTAATTAATTTTTTACCAACTGTTGACAGCAGATATGGCCAGATTCGTAAAAGTCGAAATTACTTAAATCATGATGGGCTAACAAAGTTTGGGTGGGACTCTGTGTTGGGGATAATTGTTACCCTGCTAGGGTTGTTTCTATGTGTACCTATATCAACAATAGTCATACAGCAAATTTCCATTAACTACCACAGTATATTAATGATCTTAATGGACAGAACCAACACAACACACTATTTGAAATGTTTAAGCTCATAAATAAGAATCGCTGCAAAGCAAATGCTGGTTGTTTCTTCCCCATTGAAATGACCAGTAGAATGTGTTGTGGTAGTGAACAAAGCCTGCTTAATTTGTTTCTTTCAATCAAACTGGATGCTGTAGAAAAAGAACAAGGCTGTATCTTGTTTGTGTAACTGAAAGGAAAACAATATGCTGTTTATCTGGAAAAAAAACAAGAGAACAGAGGAGCAGGAGCAGAGAAATGAAGTAGAATGAAAACAGGAGAATGTTTAAAAACAAACTATTGCTTTTGCAGATGTTCAGCAAGAGGATGTTGGTGAATGTCCTGTCATGGTGCTGAAAGGCAATTGTTGTTTTGTACACCGCTTATAATATACAAATATTTACATCAACATGTGTATCGAGAGTCTTAAAAACTGGAACATGAGCTGCCAATTTGAGGTTAAACAATCACCATTTTGTTTTGTTGATTCCAAGCCAGTGGTGGGATTTTACAAATAGGTGGAGTAGTAATATTGTATGTAGTTTCTAATGAAAACTTCATGACAAGACGTAAATAACAGGTGCTATGGAGGAAAGAGCTCAACGATACTATAACATGGCCAGATAACCCGTAGCCTAGTAGACACACACAAGCAGCTACTTGTCACTTACACAGGTACAGTACTATAAGGATAGTTTTGAATTTATGTTTTTATGTAGTAGAGCAGGGGACATGTATGTATACATGTATTTGATTGTCTACTTTCGTTTTCTCATTTAAAAAAGCAAACATATTTTAGTTTATTTTGTTTTCATAAGACTACCAGGACTGAATATAATATGACCACATGTGCTACATAACAAAGTTTATTAATATCCGTTGATTGCCTGTAAAAAGTAAACATTTCTGTCACATGTACATACCTGAGTAATGACACAGTAATTACTCTTGAGAAGACATTGGATTGGCAGGTCATCTATTTCCAAGGTCAACTATTTCAATCAAAAATCTATGAACTCAAATCAAACCATAGATTATCACGTTATAGCACATTATGTACACCAATGATGTTGCAGTAATAAAGGCATCGATACGCGGGCGAAATCTGGACTAGCACTAGGTAACAGCAATTATAAACAAAACAGTGAGAAGCAACCTGAATTAAAACAATGATATTGTGACAATGACCAATGCTAATGCTTCTGAAAACATCCAACATAACTGCCATTTGTTATGTTGTTAACATAAAGCAGCTTTGGAACCATTAAAATCCTAGATGTTTCTATTAAAAAAAAAAAAGTGCTGATGTGTCATGACAAAACAAGTCAATTAAATCTGCATTCAAGTGCTTACATGACCACAATTCATTGTAAACCGCTCATTTGAAAAAAAGGCGTGGCATTGTACATTTTTAGAAACGCACGGAAGGTAAAGTCATCATGTCTACAGACCGATCACTTATAAGATCGGTCTACATCTTTGGCACCAAAACCCCACCACCGTTAGTTCATGTCATTACTCCTCTGTAAATAAAGTAAGGTAAACAACTTTGAATAAAAACCCCATCGCGCTCCTCTTGAAGTCTTGGCCCTGATAACATCTGGAAGACGTGCGAGGTGTGACCGAGCAGCTGGCAGGGTGCGCTCTGCAGTGACTTCTGTACGATCATATGTATGGAAACCTGTCCCTGTGCGTCTCACACTTCTTTAGCAGGCTCGACGCGATGGCCTTCACGGCCCTCATGGTCTCGGTGCAGGTTGGGTTGATCAACGCCTCGGGCAAGAGGAAACCAAAATACCCCGTGTCCCTCAGCTCAAAAGCGAAGGCGTACGGGATCCCATTCCTGTAGGCCCAGTCCATGGAGCTGCCCGAGCTAACATCTGTAAGGAATATTAGAGTACAAATAAATGAAAAAAAAAAAAAAGCAGAACATTTTATTTTTTGAATTTCCAAGATCGCTAAAACCAAGACACTGCTTGCTTATTCATAACATGCCTTACAGGGCCTCATTTCAATTCATTTTCTGTGTCAGCATATGAAACAACTGCAGACGTGGGCTGAAAGAATCTAAAACAAGTCTCCCGGTGTGCTGAAAAATAGTGCAGCATAACAGATACAACATAATAACTGAATAATTCTATTTCCTGGTGCTTAAAGTACAGAGATGCAATATGACAGAGAGGAAGTGTGCCGCTCACATAGGGTGGTGGAGGCGGGTCCGTATCGATACTTCACTCCATAGGCGGAGTACAGGGCTGTCACTGCATTATGAGCTGCTGACTCCTACAGGGTGGAAGCACATGGTCATGGCCGGTTATCTGGCTTGCAAATTTCCTTTGTGTTGATGATTTATTCAAAACTGTTTGTGTTGCTAAATTCCTACATGTGATCATACAGTAGGCATCTGGCCCACTCATCAACATTTGTGTGGTGGATCAGAGTTTTCTTTTAGTAACTAAACCCCAAAATCACTTGCTGAAAACATGTCGGGGTATGACTGAGGTAATGTTGCCGATTGTTCCAGGTCCAAATCTTGACATAATAGGGCAAAGTTCTATAGATATGCGTTGTAAATATGTGTGGTGACTGCCCTCTAAGGGTTGAAATCATGCTATTGCAATTGCAATATGCTATTGGCTGATGATGGTGCCAGGTGATGTAATGGTACCGGCTTTGTCAGCATGCAACAAAGCAGAGTTAATTTTTACTAAGGTGTCTGGCAATTTTACAGGGTCTGGGTGCATTTTTTGAATTTCGAGGGTAGATGCACTCTAGCTAAAACCATGCCATTCAGTTACTCTTTAATGAATATACTGATTGACTATTGGTGAATTGGTTGTCTAAAGCAATGGATTCCTTACCACGCAGCTGAAGTTGGGGATTGTGGCGTACTTGTAGGAGTACGGGTAGAGCAGCATTTGGGCGTAGGCATGAATGGATATGTAGGCTTTAACACGCTTCTTGTGTTTGCGCAGGAACTTGGCAACGGCCTTGACTTCAGGTTCAGACTCGGGGAAGGGCCCGCAGTAGGTGTCGTCACACGGGTGCGAAGAGGCACCTTCATCTGGAGAAGGAAAGAGGACAAGAAAAACCACTAAGTTTGAAGAAAGGCTACTGTTACTCTGGTCATTTCCATGTGACTTTCACCATCCAATCACGGCAGGATGACATAACATGACAACAAATGCACAAAAATCTGATTTTGCTCGTATTCCTTTGGATCTTTAAAGGAAGGTATGGAAGTAATGTATTTTGATCAGATTCTACATAGAGTGGACGCAATCCAGTTACAATATGTGTACAAGCAATGTAAAAAGATGGAGAGTGATTTCAATAGATACAACCACAGGGAATGCATAACAGCCATTTACAGGCAAAGTGTGGAAGAACAGTGATCTGATCTCCTAAAACCTCATCTGAAGAATAAAAAAAATCCCATTTATTTGCAAAGTGTAACTTTAGACTTGCACGCAGTTAAATAAATATCCTGCACACATATGAACCCATTGTTATGATTATTGACAACAAATGTTTCAGATTTGTTGTGGTACAAGGTTCAGGCTCCGAGCTACAAGCATACTGCTCCATTCACTCCCTCTAACAGATTATATTAACATTTGTGCTCAAAATAGTAAGCGTCCTTGAATGATGTAAATGAGTGATGAAAAAACAAACAAACATGACATTTAAAACATGTCGATAAGACTGGGCTTGATCTGAAAGGATTAGTCCAGAGCAGGACAACACACACCATACAAATTTTTTTTTTATTCTGCCAACAGGGTGAGATGATTTTATTTTAATTTTCTAAAAACAACAACCAATATCTTGAAACAAGGTAGAATTGGGCAGATCGCTCCACTACTATCAAGAAAAGGACCATTAATTCAATACGATCCACTTATTATAAGAAAACTAAAAAAGCAGACATGTTTATATTTTTGCAGTGCGGCCCCAAACATTAGGCTGCATTAATGACTGCAGATGAAAACCCTCTAGGAATTAGCCATATTAATGTGGAACAACCAACATGGCCGTCAATACCAGCAACAGAAGCAGCGATTTCAGTTAGGTTGAAGGTGTCTTCTGATCTATTCAAATCCACAATGCGTCCCGAGAGATGCTGTTGAAGTACACGAATATGAACGTAGTCATGTTATAGTTCTGACGCCACATCCTCCCGATTTGAACATTTCTATGGGTTTCATCATTCATTTGAGCAAATATATTTCTCCACAAAACACGGGGAATATGATACTGCCAAACGTGTTGCTCCCTTTCCCTCTGTGCTGTAATAACTATTATATAAAGCCGCACTATAATCGCCCAGTTTCCGCTGTCATACTCTATGCATACGCAATCAGGGTTTTTGCAGACTATGTGTTCCCCCGATCCCAAGGGGTCCCTTTGGAGAACGACGCCTTACCAGAAGACAACAGGTACCCAGGGAGTTAAGAAAGTAGCACAAAGACCAGACAAAACAAACTGTCTATAAGATGATTTGGGGGGGTAGTTTAGATAGTTCAGTCTAACCCATATTCAATCTAACCCAGTTCCCTCTCAGGCATAGACACTGTTATTATTATAGACACGCGATAGTTCTCTCTCTCGCTTTCTCACCTCGCTTCTCCCTCGCCCTTTCTCTCCCTCGCTCTCTCTCTCTCTTTGCCACAAATATCTCTATCCCTCTATTCCCAGAGTGCTCCTGGAGGGATGAAGACTTAGCAGACACCAACCAGCAGAGCCCAAAATGACATCAAACGTCAACTGTTGGCGCCGCGCAAACATTTAGTCCACAGTTTAGAGTCATTAGACGGGGAAAGTACGAAGAGAACCAACACCAACAGATAACGAGGCAACTATTGCCAAGGAGCAGAGTGTGTGTCTGTCTGTGTGTGTGTGTGAGAGAGAGAGCGAGACAGAGGGGGATTTGGAGAGAAAGATTTAATATAACTGATATCCTTCCCTTCCAAACTATTAGATGAATGTCGATGAATCATACTCACCGCACCACTTTACTTTCCAGTTCCTGTTAGCATCGACGCCTCGGCAGTGGTACTTGTGGTTCTTGGACCGCGTTTTCCTCCAGAACCGGTCCTAGGGGAGAGAAATGGCACTGCTACCCTATGTCTAGGAACTGTTCATTTCATGAACAGAAATACACTCTACGGTCTGATATAGGAGCTGTTAAATAAACATAAAATCTATTTTCATAGGCATTGCTAAGATTGGTTCGAGAGAAGTGTTTATTAAAAGTTTTTTTTTTTTTTTGTTCCTTAAAGTAGGGCTGCGTGAAGACAGAAAATGATATTGTGATTGCTTTGCTGCATATTGCAAATGTGATATGAACTGTGATACCGCCGGACACAGTTTTTTTCGACATAATTCTTTTTAAGGCTTAAAAGATTTTTTAAAGGCTGCTGGTGGGGAGTAATGAGGCACTCCGTTTGAATAAAATGAAACCTTTTCTCTGACATAAATCTTAAAAGTTGGCTAGGCATTCTGCACAGAATACTTTGTTCAAAAAAAATCTGTCTGGAACTTTCCCTCCGAGAGAAAAATGCAGCCACTTGCGAATTGAAAATTACAGTAGTCAATATTGCCATTTCACTTTACTGTGCAGACCTAGCTTAAAGTCATATTTAGTAGGAAGTACATGGAGTCAGTCGAGTGTACGTAAGGAAGAGTTACAGTACTGTGGTCCAGCTGAAATGGTATCCGTCCACGTTGAATACAGGCATGATGTAGAAGTTGAGCTGGTTCATCAGCCGTCTCATCACAGAGTCATACTGGTAGGAGTTGAGGGCCTGCAATGATATAGTCATGCAATATAGTGATTTAAACTGTAGCTGAATAGCAAATTACCCTCCCAAAAGGCAAAACCGCTTGACACAGATAGAGCTAGTAGGTTATTGCAATTAGACATGATTACCAGTACATGAAAATGGACGCTAGGAGTTTTGTTTTGTACGCTTATGCATGTTCATACTCAGACCATAGAGAGGGATTGGAGAGAGGAGAACTTGGCAGTGGGGTGATACTTCTAATACATGCACCGTTAACCGACTCAGGCCAAGGTTAAGCTGCCTTTGGCTGAATAGATGCAACACCCTGACCTCCAGTGGCCAATCCAAGTTACTACACCACTGGAGTTCGTTGTGGCAAAATGCCGTTTCAAAGAAGAGATCAGAAGTCAGGAGTCCTTGCGTATGAGGAACCAAGTTTATTGATCACGAAAGAAGCTCTTGTGAGCTTCAATCCACTTTATATAGTCGGTGTGTATGTGCATACGAGACAGATGTTTCCTAACTTATTAATTGTTCCCCCACACATTGTCCCTTAACGTTTCCTGTCCCATGACCCCTTGCACGCTTGTGTTGTTTACTACCCTGTATTCCAGGGATCTTATTTAAGGAATCCCTTGCACAAGCCGATATCATATCAGCGCTAATAATATAATACCCTATAGGTTTCACATTATGGACCGCTCATTCGTTACAAGCGGAGCTTCTTTTACTATCAGATCGCGTCAATGTTTTGTGCTCTTTGATTTTTCCCTCTTTTTTCCTGCGCATGTCTGTCTATATCTCATTTCCTGTTCTTCTGTAATCCTCTACCCCCCCCTTTCCTTTCTTCCACCATCCCTCCTTTCCTCCAATCTTGTAATTTATTTTCCTCTTCACTTGAAGAACTCCATCTCTAAACCCCCCCCACATTCATGTCACAATCTAATATCGTTATAGTAAGAGCTTTGCCATTAAGCCTGGCTCAACCTGACAGGAAGTGACCTATCTGTGGGTTCTGGTTCCCTTTCTGCTGCGAACGCTGTTTGTCTCATGTCCTTGGGAGAACCTAACCATCCCACCACTGGTCAACTGAACTGATGACTAATTGAGGGAATGTGTGTAACTTTCTGTGAATGCAAGGCTTTGTCTAACAAAAAGCATTTTTTAGGGCGTAAATTTGTTATTTATGGTGGCATGTGTGAAGAAACAAGTATTTTATCCTTAATGTGAGTTTGTTTGGTTACTGTGGGTTAAAGGCCCTAGAGAAGAGTGTTTCCATAACATTCACACCTCGGTTAAATAATAGTTGCAAACAATTCTTACCATTTGTTCTAACCTCGGCGGGGTCGTGAAACTTGTCAACCATAGCAGAGTATACTAAATAGACATTCAAATACTTTTCTGTGCTTCTCTTAACTTCTTCCCACTTATATGGCACCTTAGCAAGATAAAACGAACCAGTAATTGTCTGGTACCTTCTCTACTTCACAGGGTATTGACTAAGACTTTAATGGTGTAATGAAACTCCCCCAAACTTCTGAGTTATGCTCAACATCTGAACACCAAAGGGTACTCTTAAGCATTTCCATAACTGTGCACGACAAGTGAACAGATGTTCACTTTTTGTTGAAGACCCCAGAGACGGCAGATCACAGACTTCTTGCTATAGGCCATCATTTAGGCTGCGTTCAATGAGGCAACCGTTCGTGTTCAGACGCTAAACACATGCATTCATTGGCAGTTGTGCAAACAACACCTAAAACTCAAACACTATACTTAGTCTATATACCTATAGGGGACTGGAGCAACAATGCGCTTACCTCTTTGACAAACCACTGGCAGAAGGCAGGTCCTATCCACTCCCTAGCATGGACACCGCAGTCTATCCACACGGCCTTCTTCTGGGGACGACTTCTCTTTCCTAGCTGACAGATGACAAACACCGTCAGTCAGTTTTAGAGGCGCTCGAGCATGTGCCTGTCGGCCCTGTCGGATACAAAGTGCCCTCTTGAATATGTTTTCTTTTGTTGTTGCCGTTGTGGTTTTTTCCATCACTGTCTAACGGCAGGCGGGCATGCACAAGAAAAGAGGCAGCTAATTCTTTTAAGAAGGCGATCCTTCGCCCCTTTTCGAAGCGGTAACGGTAATGGAATGATAATGGCGCACAGCGCACCCTGCAAACCTTCTGGAAAAAAAAAGCTCCCGTCTAAAGCGTCAGGGTTAAACTAGGACATATTACTCAGTTTTACGCCTTGTCTTCCCTGTCAAGACGTATGCATGCAAGTCTGTCAGTGGTACCAACCATCATAACAGTCCATAAAAAAAACATCTAAATTTGATATTGTCTGTGTATCCGTAACCGTCGGCTATCCGTAAAAATATCCTACGTCTTATCCTTCACTCATAGAAGTAGGCTGTAGTATGTAAAAGTACATCTAAATGTATTACTGCTCGACTAGCTCAGTCTCGTAGACTTTCTAGCAGTGATGCAAATGAATAATGTCCTAATCTGAGAATATTGTTGAATGTTATTCAGTGTCAGTCATAGTCCCTTACAAAAACAACACATGAAAATGAGGCATGGTTTTTTTTGAACGAGGTTTTTGGACATTGCAAAGTGCAAATTCTTTTTTTTTTTTGGTAAGGGATAGTTACTCTTGCGGGGGGAGGTTTGAGCATCTGCCGCTTTTAGAAGTCTGTGCACGTTCCTGGGCTTGAGTTTGCATGTGTGAATGTAAACATTTGTATGTCTGCATTTTTATCCGGGTGCGTGTCTCTCGGTGTTGTGTTGACAGATGTGTGGCCATCCCTCCTCTCCTACCTGAAGCACGTAGAGGGGTCTCCCCTCGTATGACTTCCCTACGGAGAACATGTCCACCATATGAGGGTGGCTTCTGTTCATTTCAAACATCCAGCTCTGGATCTGTGGAGGCACAAAACATAGAGGGGATGAATGTCACTTCCAGGGAGCTCTTGAAGTTTTTCTGACAAAATAATCTTTTTTATCTGTATTATCTGAGGTTTGGTGTTTTCCTCTTAACACACAATCAACACACTCCAGCCAAGCAGTTATAATTTTGTTAAGTAAAAATGTTTCTGAGCTGTGTGTCTGCGTGTGCGTATGTGTGTATGCATTGCAGTCGTCTATGTGTGTGTGTGTGTGTGTGTGTCTGCTTCAGTGTGTGTGCAGGCACAGCGGGATGCATGTCTGTATGTGTGTGTTTCACAGCGATGGCGACATTCAAATTCAAAGCAGTGTGTACTGAAGGGTTTGTGGAACCATGTTGACAGGCTCCCTGGATCCCCCTATCTGTGTGTGTGTGTGTGCGTCCGTATGTGTGTGCGTGCGTGCGTGCGTGCGTGCATGTGTGTGCGCATGTGTGGAATGCAATGAGAGCCCCGCTGCTGCATGGGGCCTGACAGATTCATGATCCAGGAACTTGAATGCAAATGCACATCTCAAAGACTCCTAGTCGCCCTGGGAAAATAAACACCATGACGCTGTGAAGTGTCTGAACTAGCGTGTGCGTGTGTGTCTGTGACTGTGTGAGAGAGAGAGAGAGAGATAGGAGAGATGTGGAATAGAGTATTTGGGAGTCTGAGAGTGCCTTAAGCTTGGCTTTCACTCACACATAGTTGTCTGCCAACTTAGTAGCACGTAGCAATCTGCTACAGGAAGTCCCTCCCTGCTCATCCTGTGTTGCGATGTGTGGCACCACAGATACGCTCGATAAAAAAAAGTTGAGATGCACGTTGGCGGCTCGGCAAGCCTCCAGGAGCTACGGTTACCCACAAACCCTTTCCCTGCGTACCTACGCAGAGATGTTTACGCGTACCCTGGCTGGAGTCTGGTTCAGCCTTTAGAGAACATGTTTGTTTACATTTTGTGTGCACACAACATAGAACGAGACCGAAAGAGAGTGAGATAATGAGGGAGAGAGAGAGAGAGAGAGAGACAGCGGGTTTCATTCCTACCTCTTCCAGAGAGTGGTACACCTCGTAGTCATAGCGCGACTCTGACCTCCGCCTGCGAGAGGAGCGATGTCCTGTCTGCTTTTCAATTTCCTTCTGGAGATTGGAGATGAACACCCTGTGGAGATAAGAGAGAGAGAGACATAGACAGGGTTGAGTGAGATAGACACACAGCCAACTGACAACAACCTCGCCATTTGTCTGCGTGACTAGTCACAGAGCTAATCTTGGCTCAATGTGCTCCCTAAAGTATATTGAGAACGTTATAATATTTACTCTTTTTTTGCACAATAAATACATATATATATTCAATGCATATAAAAAGAATGTTTATATGATTGCCATTAAATTCATATAGAGCTTTCATTTCTGATGTTTTCTCAGGGCCTGTCTGTAAGCGAAATGTCCTTGGTGACTCACGTTGACATCTGACTGCAAATATGAGTGTTTACGTCGCCGTAGCCCTGTGCTCATCATACGTACGCTCGTTAAAACTAAGAAAACCAAGCCCACGTCGCTGACTCGGCCGCACATTTTCATTCATAACTGCTTCAACAAGTGACAGGAGTATTTTTGTAGGACTACCGCAAACTCTTTGATGCCTGACTCCCCTTACACCCGACCAACCACCCAAGGCTTTTCTATTCATACGGCGTAGAAATAATTTTTGAAAAAAAATCCTCAGTCGCTCAACACAGACTTGAAAACATCTTCCGCAGATCTGAGATCCCTCCCCTGAGGACAGAGATGACAATGGAATTCTTTCTGGTTGTGGCGGCTTTGATAAAACTCTGTCATTTCAACGTTAATTGCAATGATGGATGAAATAGAAAGATGAAAGGGTTGTTTTATGGAGCAGATTGGGGAAGGGTCTCTCATGCACGTGTGTGTGTGTGTGTGTGTGTGTGTGTGCCAGCCTTGAGTCTTTTTGCATGCGAACGATACAGCCTCTGCGTTTGGAAATCACATATTCTGGCTGAGGCAAGCTGTGTAATTGTGACAACCTTTAGCTAACATATGTTTATCTTCCACTTTGGACGGCGCAGGGTGTCGAAGATTTGCTAACAAGACTGGGGGAATGTGTGCGCGCGTGCGTTTCTGTTTGTACGCCAGCTTTGAGGAAGTATAGTCTTTTGCATGCAAACTATACATGCCTCTGCATTTGGGGATCTTATATTGCGGTCGGGGGAAGCTGTGTAATTGTGACACCCTTTGGCTAACAGATGTTTCTCTTCCACTTTGGAAGATGCAGTGTGTTGAAACAAGACTATGAAATATGTCTGTGTGTATCTGTGTGTGTGTGTACGTGTGTGTGTGTGTGTGTGTGTGTTCGTATGTCAGTTGGGTCTTTGGCCGGTGTTCTTATCAATCTTACGTATAGTCGATGCGTTCCTGCTTCAGCCGCGCACGTAGCCCTTGAGTGTCATTGTGTTTCACGTGCACGTCCACGGTGGCGTTGTGACTTATCAGAGAAGCGCTGTTGGGCTGCCAGAGGTCCACCTGAGAGACGGGGCAAAGACATTCAGACCGAACGGTTTGCACA
>OMKK01060552.1:3185-15636 GCA_900302305.1 Polymixia japonica
TGTAAAATAAATCATTACAAACCATGTTGATAAGCATTTTGTATATGAACATGAAAAACCTATATTTTACTTTTCTAAAAAAAAAAAAAAGTATATATATAAAAATATACAGTAACTGTTAGGCTTAAAGTTGGTCTTTGGCCCAAGCTGAACTTGGACCCTTGGCCCTTCAGGCCTCTTATTTTGTGGTCTACCTTGGTTCTCCTGGCCCAGTGTGTGACCACCGCTGCTCTGCATGGGCATCAGAGCCTGACGGATGGCGCTCTCCCAGGCGTACCCGTCCTTGTCGGCCATGACGCAGTGCACGGCCGTGCCCGTCACCACCTCGAACGAGTGGCCGGCGTTGCCTGGCGACGGGGGCACGGAGAGTTCGCCGGGGCCTCGCACCTGCAGCACCTCGGCTAGGGGGATCTCCTGGTGGGGAGTGATGAATATAAATGAAACAGTGTATGTTTTAATTCTGTCCTCTTTGTTAAAGTGGTAATCTCGAAGATGTCAGTTTCGTTGTCTTTGGCGGCACCTGTGGCGAAAAGCGGTAATTTCAGCTATGTAATTGGACCTCACTTGGCGGGAAAGTCACCACAGACACCCGGTTCTTAATACTGATAATACTGCAAATGCAAGGGCTTTCATCAGTGGGTCATAGGCTCAGTCACTATTGTGTTACCTCATTCGGTGATAGATGTGACTTAACAGACATTTATTTAAATTAAAGTCTTCGGAGATCTTTGAGATAGCCACTTTAATAAACCCATTGGCATTAGAATTTTTTTTTTTTTTTTCAAAAGAGACCTTGCCAAGAAAGCAGCATTATGACTAATATAAATAGTGCAGACAGGCAACATACAACGGATATCCATAAACAAAAACACAATTAAAATGACAATTCATATTGACAAATGAGTTCTACAATTACAGTGGAATTAAAGGCTCTGGAGATCAGTCTACTCTGCTTCTGACATTATGTCAATAAATGCGATGTTCATTTGGAGTTCGATTTTTGTTTTAAAAGTGAGTCTGCTGCACGGTGCAATTTCTTCACAATTTGACTTTAATTGTGTTTGCTTTCGTTGTTTATTAATTGGAAAATAAACAACAATAAACAATCAAATTGAATAGATAGCACTGTTATGCACCCAACCTGGCCACTAGATGTCATTAAAACTCCAGAGACAAAGTTGAACCACACTAAAAACGACAACATTTTATTGTTATGATGATCCTACCTTGTAGTACTTGGTGCTGCTCTCGTTCTGGTACAGAGTGATGCTCTTCCAGTCCAAGATCCAGTAGTGACGTTTCCTCTGGGACACATTAGGTGGACAAATGGTCTTACAGTGGCTGTGCATTTCTGTGTGTGGATTATCCCTTACTTATTGTCCAAATGGCCCACAAGGACAGAAAAAATGGACATTTGTGATAACTGTTTTCCAAACAGGACAGGGGTTGTTTTTAGTTTTAGGGCTAGGGCTAGAACTAGAGTTAGATTAGGGCTAGAACTAGAGTTAGATTAGGGCTAGAACTAGAGTTAGATTAGGGCTAGGACTAGAACTAGAGTTAGATTAGGGCTAGAACTAGAGTTAGGTTAGGGCTAGAACTAGAGTTAGATTAGGGCTAGAACTAGAGTTAGATTAGGGCTAGAACTAGAGTTAGGTTAGGGCTAGAACTAGAGTTAGATTAGGGCTAGAACTAGAGTTAGGTTAGGGCTAGAACTAGAGTTAGATTAGGGCTAGAACTAGAGTTAGGTTAGGGCTAGAACTAGAGTTAGATTAGGGCTAGAACTAGAGTTAGGTTAGGACTAGGGCTAGAACTAGAGTTAGGTTAGGGCTAGAAGTAGAGTTAGATTAGGGCTAGAACTAGAGTTAGGTTAGGGCTAGGGCTAGAACTAGAGTTAGGTTAGGGCTAGAAGTAGAGTTAGATTAGGGCTAGACCTAGAGTTAGGTTAGGGCTAGGGCTGTAGCTGTACATGGAAATGTATCTCAAAAAGTCAATGGAATGTACTCACAAGTATAATAACACAAAGGTTTGTGTTCTTGCCAATGTGCTAGCGTGTGAATGTGTGTGTGTGTGAATGTATATATGTGTGTGTGTGAATGTATATGTGTGTGTGTGTGTGTGTGTGTGTGTCCTCACCAGTGTGTCCGTGTTAGTGTGATGCAACAGCCATCCTTCTATCAGAACCCCGCTGGCTCTCCTCTTAATGTGACGCACGGACTGGACCACCCTCATCAGGGGAATGTAGTTACTGAAACAGGGACTGTGTGTATGTGTGTGTATGTGTGTGTGTGTATGTGTGTGTGACGGGGAGAGTGAATAAAGAAGAGAAACGGGCACAATAAAAGATTTAAAAACTGAACAGAAGTCACCTTTTTTGCACGTATGTAGTGAGAATAATGAGTTGGGAAAGTACCACTGAACGCCTCTAGGTGGCAGCGTGGACTATGAGTCCAGCTGGAGTTGGATGCCTGGTGTTGTCGATACATTTTTAAAGGTGAAAGATGTAATGTTTTCGACCCACTAGAGAGTCCTTGTGTTCACTTGTTCAACTGAAAACATTGAAACGACGGGTTTAGACTCAAGCTCATGCCCCGTTCAGTGGTTGCCAGTTTCTGTACCTAACAACCACCGTTTGGAGCTGCATTGACTGAACTCATCATTGACAAGCTCAGATATTTTCCTTCACTGAAGACACACTGAGTGAACTGGCACAACAGGTTATGTTGGGCCTAAAACATTTTTTCTAATTAGAAAAAAATAGGTTCTATTTTTTGGGGGGGGGGGAAAGCAATACTTTTAATCAGTGTATTTATTTATGATCTCTGTGGGTGTCTTATCTTTATTTTATTTAATTAATTTAAGTACAAAAGTTACATATTTGACCTTTAAACCATTCTTGCTTTAAAAAAAAAAGAAAAGCAATATAAGATCAACACTCCTGACCTAGCTTTGTGAATAAAGGCCCGGTGGTATTTTAGAACTTATTTTAGACTTCTCTGACCTGATTGGTGTTTGCTGGTGCACAACTTGCATGGTCCCATATAAGTCATTGTCAACGCACATCTCGTCGTCGTAGCTCTCTAGTGATGTCATACTACTGAGCTCTGACTCATCCACCTCTGGGTCATCTATGTAGCTGTAACTCACCACGGGATCTGAAAATATGACATCATATACAGGAAGCAGAACGGTCAAACACAGCTAGGTGGTCACAGTTGTCGTCATCACAGCTACACGTCTCCCACTCACTTCATACACAGACTGTCTAGCTTAACTAAAGGAACTAAGATTTGAAAGTTGAAAAATGTATCAATATGGTGAGTTAAAGTTGCTTGTTTTTTGGTGTCTTTTTTAACGTTGTTGAACAGAGGGCAAGAACAATCACAAAACCTGTTCTTTTGCTTCATATCTTATGTAAAATATATTACACTAGATATACTGTAGATACTAGATATATTTGTCAACAGCAAAACAGCTTTACTTTAAGCTCACAGCGCTAAAACTGACCGCCAAGTTCTTGTCGATAACATTATTTTGTATCAAATCAAATTTAGACCAAATTCCCTGAAGCATCACCAGTTATAATTCTATTCTCAGAGAAACACCATCAAGTGGAGAGGGTCATGAATAATCCAGACTAGACCAAGGCCTGTGCGCATCAAACATTCTAGAAAAGAAGCGTGAATCAGTCTTGACTCATCGCTTCGGACATTCAGGCGATCTCGGGTGAGAGCATCAGAGGAGTGGGCTTGATTAATGATTCATGACCATCACGCCCGAACTGAGAAGACAGAATCCGGTCCAGAATTTGGATTTTGACAACGTGGGGGGGATCTGTTCCTCACCTTCCCCGTTGACGACTTTCCTCTCGCCAGGACAATCTCTGGGAAGTAACGGCTCGCAGCGGCGGTGACAGTTGAACCTGCAGTCTGGGAGGGAGGACGGAGGGGAGAGATGATATGTAGAAGAGAAAAGACAAAAGGTAGAGTTAAACAGAAAGAAAGAGAGAACCGTCACCGGGGGAGGGGTCAATTCAGGAAGTGGACTTTCTTAAGATTTCAAAAAACGAGAACTGACGCCGAATTAAGCCGCAACATTGTCGGACCGACCGACCGACCAACCATCAACTGTTCATCTCACCGGAGCACTGCAGGCCTTGTCTGAAGAGGCCTTTGAGCAGGCGACGGCAGTGCTGGCAGACTGTCGGTTTGGTGTAGCTGTGGATGTGGAAGGTGTGCGGGACCTGGGCCTTGGCGCCTTCACCGTGACCCAGACCCAGCCACACCGGAGGCTCGGCCCAGGACGGAGGTCTGGATCTAGGCTTGGACATGCTGATCTGGTGGTTGGAGGAGAGGTATATCGAGAGTTCATCAGCTGTGAGGAACATCTAATAGCTACAGCTACATCTATGATATATAAGCACGTGTTGTTGTGTGAATGAGTATATGCAAAATTAGTTTATCTCATAATTGTTTAGACCTTACTCTGTGAATCGTTATTCGATAGATGGGAGACATGTAAGATGTGAAAAAAATCATGATTATTTTGGTCTACCCCAGAAAGAGATCATTTAAATGTTTAATTCCAAAATTCTGATTCTACTGCAGCACATTAAGGGCACTGTGCGTTACAATGTGGACCTCTACACCATGTTGTGTTTGCATGGGGGGGGTGCGGTGGACAGTGGCTCCTCACTTCTTCCAGACTGCCCCCTGCCTGTTTGGAGAGGGAGTGCGCCTTAGGTCTCCTGGGAGGGAACAGGGAAAGGCTGGTGCCAACCTGACGCCGCACACGGCTACAGTCAGTGGCCAGCTGGAGGGCACAGCGCTTATGGAAGTCTAGTCCACAACCTAGAGAGCGGTAGAGGGGGGCGAGGGAGGTAAGGGAGAAATGGAGGGAGAGAGAGAGAGAGAGAGAGGGAGAGAGGGAGACAATAACGAGGATGGAAAACAGGGTCAGTGAGAGAGAAAAACAGTTGAGGGAGCAGCTGGGACAATTGATTTGTATCTCAATAACAACAGTAATAATGCTAAACCTTATTTATTTATATAGCACTTAACTTAAAACAAAGATTACAAAACGCTTTACAAAAGAAATATATAAAAACAAGGAATGGTAAAATTCATAAAAGAAAGGGAGATAAAATGAAGAAAATACATTTAAAAGGAAAAGATAAAGAAAATAAAAATTAAAAATAAAAATAAAAACAAAAAAACACAAGAAAATATAGAATGGAATAAGCCAGCACAGCACAGATACTGATGTCATTTCTGGTAAAGGACAGTAAGTGGCCTTGCCTTCACATTTTAACCCCTGGCGAACAAGCCCCCACAGCATTTCTCCACAGTGGTGGCAGAAGGTGGGAGTGCGATACGATTGGACCACCAGAGAATGGGGGCGGATCTTCATCTCGGTCACAGTGGCCAATCCTGAATTGGAAAAAGAACGAACAGAGCGGTTCAAAAACAGATAAACTGTGTGAAGAGTCAAGTGGTTAAATTACTGCCTCTGAAACCACAGTTTTTGAATCTCCACAGAGATTTCCGTGTCTCTCCTACTCTGTCTCACACTTGATGTTCCAACTGTCTAAAAAGAATTAAAATAGCAATGGTGCCTGCCCACTCTCCTTTAAAAAAAAAAAAAGGCTATATTGTTTGCATGTTGCAACTCAGCAGCAGTTGCAGCTTAGCTGAGTTATATCGGACAGGGGCAGAAAAAAGACTAGCGAGGTGCACACGTGTCTCCTGCTTGTAGACTCTCATAAAACCTTTCTATTTTGACATTATCGGTAAACCAAATCGTCGTATTTATTTTTGCACTTTTGTCAGCTTGTCATGATGTTAGCCATTTTGACTCATATATCTCGCTGCCAAAGCTGTCAACAGACTATAAAAGGGTAGGAATCATTAAGAATAGATTAAGAATTACCTAACCTAACCTAACCCAGCCTAACATAATTTAACCTAACCTAAAGTTCTTGGAAGTGCTGTCATTCCCATGTTCTTTTTGGACTTGTATGTAGTCCTTGACAAAGCAGAAGGTTATGCATGGAGGTACACCTGCCAGATAACTACGGTATTAGCATTAGTCATTGCTGTTCCCAGGGTGGCAGGGGAAGACCATTAATATTCATAAAAGAAGCGCTCTGATTGGCCGCGGGGCCTCCAGGCTTCATTATCTCGCGGCCCGATCAGCCCTGCCTAATTTGCGAGCCGTTGGGACCAGAATAGTAATTAATTTTTAAACGAGCAGTGGTATCTGCGTAGCGTTTGAGGTTGCCATGGTTTTTAAAGCCTTTATCAGTAATGGAACGTGTCAGAGCCGGAACGTTGTATCGGCCAATCAGGTAGCGCTTAATTCGCCCTGGGAACATAGATACGCCCCCATGTTAGCTTAATAGTGCTAACAGGCATAAAGATAAACAGGCTGTATTCTCTGTACCCCATAGTTGCCTGGATGGCCTGAGTGTATCTTCGAAGCAAAGGATTCCAGAGTCTAATTTGGGAATTTAGTTGTATTTTTGAGGGCTAAAACTGTATTTAAATCATCATATGCAATCATTCTTGCATACTGCTACAGTAATCACAGAAGACCGCCGATAATGGACAGTTTAGCTTAGCGGTCGACCCCTGACCTGAGACGATGACCTCGATGAGGTCTCCGTCTCGCAGTTCGTCCTGGTCCGTCAAGCGGTGCAGCAGCTGTTCTGAGGCAGGCTGGTGTCTGAACAGCAGGATCCTCTCTCCCACGCCCACAACATTGCAGTCTGGAGCCTTAGGACAGAGACAGAGACAGAGACAGAGACAGACACCGTTTACCTGGAGCCTTCACAAAGACAACGGTAGAGTCAGAGACTCACAAGAGTCAAAGAATCTCAAGAGGAGGATCTTCACTCTACAGCCAAACTAAAGTCTCGGGCCTAGAGGCAGAAATTGGGCAGTGGTAGCCTAGAGATTAGAGAAGAGGGGTTATGGTGTGTTGTCTGTTCAAATCCCAGACCTCCCCTTTCTCAGAAACGTACCTCGCACTTCCCACAAGTGCTTCGGTGGATCTACTCAGCGGCCTATATTGGTGCTAGGTGTTAAGTGTGTACAAATGTCTGAAGTCAGCAGCAATGGTATTGGGCATCACTCAACCTTCCCTGGTAGAAGATAGAAAGAGAGAGCGTCACTGCAAATCTAAAGCCCGTATAAAGAAAGAAAGTTCAACCAGCAGTGGACACAGACAGCGAGAAGGGTCTTGCAATCTAAAGACCACGTGGGGGGCACTTTTTCAACAAATCAAACGGTTCTCAACACATTTCTAAGGGTTTCGCCTTCACAAAACTTCGTTTCGCACTTCTGACCTAGTTACTATGTTGGAAAATAAGAGAAAAGATCTGGGTCTTGCCCGGGAGATAAGCGACACAAAATAACACAACCTGACTTATACTTCAGTTATATTACACTCATCGTTATATGATCAATCAGCTTCGAAGGAAAGCGTTGGACCCAAGCACACAATGAAAGCAGAAGGCTAATCTTCAGAGTAAACCCAGGAAGGACGTACGTGAGGAGAAAACCCATTAAAACACAGATCAAAGGACAGACTACTGCGCCGCGACCCGCTACGGAGAAACACTGAGCTCCGTTTAGTTAACTCGCCCGCCTGTTGAGAGGCGGAGCAGAACCGGGATGTGGTTTTCGAGATAAGGGGGAAGGGTTTGAGACTGTCTCGTCTGGGTTTCAGCCAGATACGCATCATCAAAAGCAGACTGCCACTTATCTGTCCACCTGCCCATCCATCCATCTAGTCAGGCCAGTAGTCACAACGAGACAGAGACCAAGGAACCCAGCGAGCCAATAAGATTAGCAAAAAACAACAAACAAGAGAGAACTGGAGGAGTTGGGTCCAATCAATTTCAAAATACAAATATAAGTTGAATTATATTAACGATGACACATTACATTTCAATTATTTCTTCATTGGTTGAACGTGATTTTCTTAGCGTGACAAAGGTTTTTCAGTATTTACATTTTGAAAGAAAGCCCACTGCCTGAATTGATTGAGTTTTAAGTGTACTGACACCAACATTAGAGGATATGTTTTGGACTGGCTAGTCGTGTCTCTTTATTCTAACAGTCAAAACAATTTCAAAATATGTGACAAGTATGTGAAATGATTTTATAGACGTGTGATGTGTAATTTCTACAGTGTTTGAAATATTTCACATTACTTGTTTTTAACAATGTACATCTTGATAAATGAGGCCAAGTATGTGTGAGAAAGTGACAGTGACACACACACACACACACACACACACAAGGACCTGTTGACCTGCTGGAAACTTATCAAAAGATCAAAGGGAAATGGGTGCTGGTGCAAGCAAGGTAGGTGTTGTATGTGTGTGTGTGTGTGTGTGTGTGTGTGAGAGTGAGAGAGAGAGAGAGAATACGTGACAAAAGTGTCTGTGGTCGGAAAGTTAGCTGTAGGCGCATGTCGACCACACAGCTCAGTCAGTAACGATACCAGACCAGAGACAGAAGACTGAACTACAGGAGGCAGCCAGGGGAATATGTCAGCCTGTCTTGTGGTCCTGTAGATTTATGACGCCTTGGCCTGATGTTCTCTAGAGTCTACGGTATTCATTTGCAGGGTAGCATATCATTTTGGTTTCTGAATTAGGCCTCTGTGTGAATGCTCACCTTGGATTATGGCAACGAGGGATAGTTACATCATATCCTGTGTGTTGGTAAATGTAACACCCGTTGTTCATATCTAGCTAATAATTTATTTATTATTCTATATTTCACACCATATAATTACTACAATCTTGGAAAATAATGCAGTTATGTAGTTATGCCGAAATCACCACGATTTCAAGCAATCTAATCTATTGATTTAAAATAATCTAATCCATTGATTTATATAATCTAATCTATTGCTAAGGAACAGTTATTATCCTTATTATCATTATAAAATGTTTACAAATACCCCACAGAACATTAGAAAAGGGGATAATACAAAACAATGTACTTGCAACAGTCAATGTAATTTTGACATGGATTTTATTAACAAAAGACAAACATTTTCTGCTGGGGTAAACGGAGCTGAGCGGTTGGTTGGTGGTTACTCAGTTGGCCCTTGATTTAGACGTCTATCTGAAGTCTGACTATTTGTTATATCTAAGCCATAGTCAAAGTCAATATTTGTGAAACCGACCCCTGATCTTACTCCTCGGCACAGCAGTGTTCCATGAGATGCTGGTTCAGAGCCCCTTATTTCATCAGCCAGGTTTCTACATTCAACCTAGTTTAATAGCATAACAGATCTAATTTACCTCAGATCCAATAAAAAGCTATAATAAAAACAAAAGCGAATAAAAAGCTGAATTGTCGTCAGATGACAGCCGATGGGTTCCGAGATTGCATTTCGGCCACAAACGGACTACAAATGGGTGTCCCGTTGCCACAGATTCTGCATTCATATGCGGATATGTGTTTATAGAGATTACCTTTGATCCAATGTATTCGTAAATAGGGAACCCGACAGTCAAACCTACCAGGGCTTGGTAGAGATCTGGGTCTACAGACGTTTTATTTGCAAATACATTGTTTTACTCCTATTAGGTACAGAAAAAGCAGGATCACAGCAACATTCAATGCCAAAAGTTGAGCCAGTCACAGAAAAGTATTTGACTGACAACTTCCTGATATTCTTTGAATGGTCCCGATGCAGTAACCCCCACCCATCTAGCACTCCAAGCAAAATAAAACAAACGCCACAAATGATACACAGTGCAAAATCATACCCATGTCAAACACGCAGAAATGCTCAAGGTCTGTGCAAAGTTGTTGTCCGCCCCACCTGAAAAGAAGATACGTTTCCTCCGAGAAGTTTTAATTACCTTGCGCTCTATGATCTCAGAGGCCAGCCTCCTGGCATGGCGATAGCTGAGATTGCCACCAGGAACTTGGACCACCTCTCTGGACAGGCCCAGTTGGAACTGGACCAGGACCGGTCCTACGCGACAGGGAGGGGAAAGAGAGTCGGGGGATTGGCAGGGCCCCCCCGGGCTGGAGGGAGGCACTGTTGTCATGGAGACAGTGCCTGCGGGGAAGACATGAATAAGTGATACCAGGATAAGTATGCCGGGATATGAGGAATTATAATGATCAGAAACATCAGACTTAGAAAACTGATGCAGGTTTGATGGTTTTCTCACAATAGAATAGAATAGAATAGTCAAGGTAACGTCTATTGTTATAAAATGCTTGCATACACAAGAGCAAAACTCATTTTGTTAAAAAACCATTGTACCATTTTTGACTGGACCACAACAGTGGGGCCAGTCCTATTAAACGCAAATGTCTGTCGGTCACTGAGTCACTCACTGACTCACTGAGTGACGAAGTTACACCATTGGTCGGCCAAGCGTTGGAGCTTCCCCATTGGCCGATGTATCCGTTTCAAAGCGACAAGGCTTTTGGCCACAATTTCGCACATCGACCACATGTGGTCCAGCCTTAAACTGGGTTTGAACCTAGTTAAGAATGGAACCATCTATGTCTTGGCACTACTGAGCGATACATTTCAAGAAATGTTTTTCCAAAACGTCATAGATACATGACACCATCAGACTGTATGCATTAATACAAACTTTTAAAGGAATAATTTACATTCAAACCGTTATTTGACTCTGCCAAAAGATATATAGATATATGTCCACAAGACATGCTCCATACTGTTGCTGTTATGCAACAGGATAAATAATAACAGTAGTAATGGTTACACCAGATCTATGGCTTTAGGTAACACTATGGCTCTTAACTGAAAATGGTTTCACATTTATTTGAACATTGCTCATTGTATGCTTGGTAAAATATGAATATTAGCCTTTGGCCTCGGTAAAGCACTCCCTTTCATGTACTATTGCCTCAAATGAATTCACAGAGCAAGCATAAGAGCCTCTTCATAACCTATACAAACAGCATTGTCACATCACATTGTCCTGTAACAAAAACACTTAAATAACCTTTGTGAATCCAAACCTGCTTGACGTCGGGCGAGTCACCTCACTTTCCAATGTGATGGCGTCTCCACGTACCAGAGGAATCAATCTCACTGCCGTGGCTGAACACAACGGACGCGACCTAACGCTGCCTCGCTGCTTCTTAAAAGTCAACAATAGTGGGTTTGGTTTCCTCCGGTGGGGCTAGGCTGTCACGTTGACAGGAAGTTATACAGAGCTGTACGGAGAAACCTACCTCTGAAGACCATGACAATGCAGTGCATGGTTAACACTACTGGCCCTTCACGTTGATACCTTCTCTCTCTCTCTGTCTCTCTCTCTCACACACACAGACACTGGAGCACACAAGCAGACACACACACACCCAACACGAGGTTAACATAGGTCATTTTAGAGACATTTCAGGACCGTTTCATCATTTTGCTGACAGCTCCATTGTACTGTAGTAAATAAAAATGCATTAGGCACAGGATCGGTTTGAAAAGTGGAATATGTATTTATTGAACCCTTCGTAAAATATACATGAGCTTGGCCCCTTCACAATAACATCTCTACTGACATCATTAACCACGTAGGAGTTGATCTAAGAGTACGTCGGCTAGCCACCTATTCCCCCTACGTGTAAAAGCCCATTATCTCTACACCACTTACCATCCACGAGCTGGATAAATAACAAGTACAAATACTCCACAAGTATTTGGACAGCAACGAGAACGAGAGGAAGTCAACAAGAATCTGAGGTTTAAATTCAGCTTTTTTTGCCCCCCCCCACTGTGCCCGTGATACGAGATTGGGATATGCAACTGTAATGGTTATTTTCCGACTTTTACAATACAAACTGTCCGCTTTAGTATAGATTTAACATGTGTTGCTGTGCAAATATTTATGGAGATCACTGGAGCTAGCTTAAAAACTCAAAATTACGTAGACGGAGATGCTTAGCGAACACCAGCTCAGAGTTCTACGGTTGTCATAGAAACTTAAGAGACGGCGCCTACATTGTCTCATATCCAAAGTGACCGACTGACTAAATAATACAGTACAAGTAGACATCTACTCGGGATGTAGTATAGATTGTTTGTAAGGACCAGAATAACAGCGGTGATATTTCTGTTTTTCTAGAACATACTTTCTTTTTTTTTTTTAGACCTTCAAAACAAACTATGTCTAACTTTGTACACAACTAGACAGTGTGAAGATTATGTGTGTACAGTATGTGTCTGTGAAGCTTTCACACAATTCCCGTGGATGTGTTTGTGAGCGTATGACATTGATATATTAAGGTCATACATGGTCAGTTCTGTACATTATTTGCTGTGAACGACACTTAAAGCACTTTTCCAAATAATCTTTCCAGCGGGCCATCTACCACTTCTCCATCCTTGCCCTGCTCCTCACAGCACCTGACACTTTTCCATCCGACTTCCTAACAGTCCCTTCTAG
>OMKK01060588.1:0-11445 GCA_900302305.1 Polymixia japonica
CGATACGGTCTATACTTTGCGAGCCGGGAATCTGCATAGTGTTGAATGGAGCAGGGAGGAAGGTAGAAAAACAGAAGTGTAAACAACTTTTCTCCTTTTCGCGCCATGTTTTGTTTTTGTTTTTTTAGCTCCTGAGGCACAGAGAGAGACACATAGAGATACAGGGAGAGGGAGCGAGGCGGGTGGAGAGTTCGACGACAGAGATAAAGAACCCCTTTAGTTAGAGTCAGTTGGAGTATAGGAGGGGAACATGCAACAGGGGGCGTTTTCTGCATTAAAGATAATGGAAAATCGAGAGAGAAAGAGAGGGAGAGAGACAGAGGGAGAGAAAGAACGACAGAGCGTCAGACTGCTGAGGGAGTGAGAGTGACAAACTGAAGGGGGATTTGCAGTCTGTCTCAAAGATAAGCACACCGTTTACTTTCTATCACTCTCTTGCTTCGCTCTCTTTCACACTCACGCCCGTACCACGCGGGCACACACACATACACACACACATACACACACACACACACACAACTAACACTATTCTGTTGCATCAAGCTCTTTGCACCTGACAGAAGTTCACCCTCTCAGAGTTGCCATGGAAACGAGGAGGTTCGTTGTTGCTATCCGAAGAGTCTTGCTCCAAGCCTGATGAAGAGAAGAGAAAAGGAGGGAGGAGGGAGAGAGATAGAGAAAGGGAGAGAAAAGAGATAGAGAGGGAGAGAATAAAAAACTTTATTTTTTCACTGTATACTTTATTTTGATGAAGGTTTGGTTAAGAGAGGTTCTTTTTAAATTGTAAGGGTACCAATTAAGCCAGTTGAGGTACTTATTTCCTTTATTAAATTAAATGTATTAAATCAAAATTGAATTATTGAATTTATGCAACATAAACACCATAAATTGCATATGGCTTTTGGAGTGGTCGTACTTTTCAGGATTTATTGTGCAATTTTTTGCACAGCTTGGGCATGCATGTGTGTGTATTTAATGCAAAGTAATGCTGGGCATTTTTGGGTAGTACTTTTTTATAATTATACTTATATTGTCACCTGTGCAGCATCTATAACGTTGCTGCCATGAGAGTAGTTTCTTACCCTGTACATCCTCTGTATCCTTTTTTAGTACACAATTCTTCATACAGTTCCTCTTGAATTTGGAACAACAACAATGAATCAGCAGGGCAGAAAAAAAATGCGGGCTGTACTGAAGCTCTCCATTCGGCCAAAGCTGTTTCTCTCGCTCTCTCTCTAGTTGTTATTATTCAGGACCTAGTCACTGCCTTTGGCACTGTCAGCGACTAGATGCTCTCTGCCATCCCGACCTGTGGATCTCTACTTTCACACCATTTGGCTCCTACCTGCCAGGACGTGCTTATCAGGAACAGTGGAGGGGAACTCTGCCTTCACTATGTAACCTCTCCACTGGAGTCCCCCAAGGCTCGGTCCTCGGTCCCCTTCTTATCTCTCCACTATCTCCGCATTCAATCGCCTGTTGACATCCTACAACTTCTCCTACCGTTGCTATGCAGGTGACACTGAACTCTGCTTTTATTTTCCAGTTTACTGATACAAATGTTACGGTGCACAGCTCTCCCTGCTGTCTGTCCACTGCCTCAAACTCCACTTTCCTATTCCAGTCAGAACAGGACAGTCGCTCCCCGTCTTCCATCGCATGCTGAAAAACTCATCTCTTCAAGTACTTAATGCCACCCCCTCCCCCCTGAGTCATATTCCCTCACACTCCTACTTGCTCTCTCAACAAAGAAAGAAAAACAGTATTCCAAACATAACTTTCAAAAAGTAAATTCAGTACATTTTTTTCTCATAACAGAGGAGCATGTGTGATTACTAAACATCCCCATGTGCCAGTATTCACGTTTAAGACAATGCATTACACAAAATATGAATTTTACAAGAACATCCTGCCAATCCCGCATATTGCAATACCCCCTTCATATTGAGATTTCCCCGAGGATCATGTAAAATATGAATGTTGACAGACGCGACGACATAAAACGTACAGTAGAGTTGGGAAGACTGGTACAGAGAAGTGAGTTGTCAAAGGTGTTCAACTAGATCTTAAGATGTTGCTTTTGACAGGCAGAGACATGATGCAGCAAAAGAAGAAATGCCCCTGAGAGATTTTGAAGGGATGCAGCTGTAGTAAGATAAAGTGCACTGTTCAACTTGCGCGCGGTGATCGATTTGCTCGTTGGAAAATCATTGCAAATATTGGGCGCATCAATACACGAGAATGTACACGAACAAAGACATACGGATGCTATGTAAGACATAATAACCATAAAAGGCGCTATGCTAGACTGATCCCTATTAGGAAATGGTCTTTTTAATGGCTGCCCTACACTGAGGTCAGGCTGCAGGGTCAGCTACAGAACAGCGTCCGAAGACATGGCAAGGATTTAGTGTCTTGCTCATAAGGACCTTTCGGAAGGACAGGAAGTTGCTGACACAGGGGCTTAAATCCAGGGGCCTAAGGTTAATGGGTGATCTCTTTACTGAAGTCTACTGTCCCATTGGACGAACACTAAGCATTACGCATCAACAAGCCTTGTCTATTAATGCATCAACACAAACAGGGGATACCAATTAAAGACAAAGATGAAGAGATGGTTGTTGATTTTGAAAGTAATTATAATTATTATAAAAAGTAATTATACTGAATTGCCAAAATTGTAATTCATGTAGGAACTTCAGATGAAAGCTGAATATGGTAGTAATATAATCATTATCTATAGGTGTTTGTGTGGGTTTTGTTTGTACAGCGTTGGTGATCTGCAGTATGAGCTTTATTTTATTTATTTTGTTTCCATTGTCAGCACTTTCAATATAAGATAATTAGCTGTCAGAGTATATCCTTTAATGTTCTTAAATGAGCTCATTTGAGGGAAGGAGAGAAACATAAAGAGAGAGAGAGTTAGGAAGAGGTAAGCAGAGTTAGATGAGGGGGTAGTCCAAGAACTGAAACATCTTTTATGTACCCACACACACACACACACGCACGCACACACGCACACACGCACACACACACACACACACAGCAAGTTACCCCCCCCGTTGCTCAGCACACAGATATGAAACAATAAAATATTGATATTCTTCAGGCTATGAACTACTCAGAAGGAGCAGTAAATTTGAAACTCAACACATTAAAGCTCTGTTTCAGTCTTCCTGTATAATGCTGTAGAGCTCCAGTGAACTCAAGACCTCACAACCAGAGCTCACAAGGTCACTGCCAAGTGTACAGTTTTCCAGCGTGGTTGATATGTGTTCAGAGTCCAGAAAAAAAGACACAGGTAAAAAAAAAAAAAGAATCATTTCATACTTTGACCCTTTTACGACAAACGGTAGCAACTTGTGAGCTCAGCTTGACCATAAGCATGTGAACGCACACACACACCGCGGTTAAACCAGCTGCAAAGACTTAACACTGACGGTTGGTAATGCACACATTATTTCATGAGTGCGTGTGTCTTAAAGTGTGTGTGTGTGTGTGTGTGTGTGTGTGTGTGTGTGTGTGTGTCTGTTCCTGTCAAGACATGCAGAGCAACAGCAGGGATGGAAGATATTTCTCTTTTGGATGACACGGCACATCCCTGGTGTATGTGTGTCTGTGTGTGTGCGCACATGCGTTTTCCTCTCTACTCTCTCTGCCGTTTCTCCCTGTAGGGGTCTAACATCTGTGCCAGGCTTATGGGGAAAATGCCATAATGAAAACACTTAGATAGGCCACCTGCATATTATGGCTTATGGAGTTATTGGTGATATAACGGTTATGTGCAAACACACACACGCACACACTCACACACACAGTAGAATTGTAACACTGCGGTATAATTGCTTGGTTACTTTCTCTCCTAGGAAGTTAAATGACTATATAAACAGGGACTATTCATTGGGTTTATTCTCTAGACATAGACACTTCCTGGGGATCTTTTTGATGAGGCAATAGCAAAGACATTTAGTTTCTCACTCCTTAAGTTAATCTTGTGGCAGCAGTTTCACCGGTACAAGGGGACAGTTCTTCAGAGCCGGTTCATAATGACACTGGGAAATGTTACAGCTGCGGCCAGACCAAGGGGCGTAGAATTTGGTAGGGACTTTAGTGACATGCCCCAACCAATATCCAGCGACTACCGAATTGTCCCTAGCAAGAATTTTGATCAAAAAATTTGAATATATCTATTATTATCCGTCATGAAACACATGGGCCCTCAGTTTCAGAATCAGCCACCGGGAGCGGAGCAGCGGCAGGTCCCTCCATCTGTTACCGAGGACGTCAGACAAGGTGAGCTCATGAAGCGGCTACTAAAAGTTATGGCAAGCAATCATTTGACATCGAGGTTAACACGGCGTAGCCTGCGTGCACGTGTTTGTCTTCGGGGGGGGCCCCCCGAAAAAACATTTGCGGCGCTCGCTTTGCACGCGTGACACACCCCCCTTTTCCCGCTTTGATGTCCCCCACCAGCGTCAAAATCAAACCTACGCCCTTGGGCCAGACCCAAAAACACGAATGCAAATCAAATGCCACGAAGAACAGTTAAGAAGATTACTGAGTTAATAATCTCAGTTTGATGTTAAAAAAGAAATAAAAAATCTGATGATGGATAGATGTAACCGTATTTGGGGTTTTAGGTTTCATTATCAAGCATTAGACTGGTTTTCTAGCTGAGCTGCGATTGCCTCTAATGTCAACACATTACTTGTAGTTGCTGGGAGTACTTACAGACACTTGCATACCCGAAATGCCACCAATTTAGCAGGAAAGGCTTCAAGAACATGGAAGTAGCAATTAAATTTCTCACAGGCTACATTTCAGGAAGGAACAACAGAGGCTATATCTATTCAGTGAGCAGTTTATTCTATACTCATGTTTGACAAGAAACCCCTCTAGCTTGTGCTGCCACGGTATGTGTGTGTACAGTTAACAAAACTATGTTAATATATCACTGTATAACTGAAGAATTTAAACACCTTCCATAATAATAATGTTCTTATATAGATGGAATTCACTTTTATTGAGTAGTGATACGGAGTCATCAGATACTAAACAATTCATTTTTGGTAATTATTTAAAAAAAAAGAAAGGTGATTAATGGTTTTTAAGGAACCCTTTAATAGCGTTTTACAACAAAACATTTTCCCACCATCAGTGGAGACGTGAACACCACTAGAAGTCGACTGGTGATGGTACTGTCAGTTTTGGGTGGTTAGTTTGCACAGACTGTAATAAACAACACGTGTGAAGGAGGCAGACCTGCATACATGAGAGGTGACTTGCTAAACGGAAGATGATTCTTTGATCTTATTTTTACATTATGTTTTCCCATAATTCCAAGTGGAAAATGAAGTAACTGTAGAGTAATCAGGTTGTTGAGGAAGACGTTGGATGCTGAATGTCTTTAAATAAAATATGTTTAATTATTACGGTAAAATATCTGGGATGTATTACTGTCAATCATCAACATGCTCAATAGTACCTCTGTTCAATGGCTCATCTTTTTGACCTTTCCCTCTCTCTTGCTCTCACGCATATTTAACAATAACCTTTGGTCATGGCCCAGGTGCATACAAACACACACACACACACACACACACACACAGACACACACTCAGGGACGTACACAAACCCATAAACTTGTTTGGTTGGCAGCTCTGAATGTTCAGCTCCTAGGTTTAGAGTGACTGGATCGATACAGGGGAGTGAATTGCCAATTTCAGTTTAGGCTATTGAAATAGGCTAGAGCTGCAGTCCAGTGGGTGAGCACCTGCAATTGACAGTGACATAGTGGAATTGGATGTGTAAGGAGAGAAAGGCTGAGCAGTGAAAGGAATGATGGGAGAAGTTTGTGGGTCCATATGTGTCCATTCCTTCTCGCACACTCACACTCACACACACACACACACACACACACACACAACGCTCATCCATCCTGTTTGATCGTACAGTCTCCGGCAATCAAGCCCCGTGTTGGAGGAGTGGAGGACTGGGTCCCCAGATAGAGAATAGCTCATTTAGCTGATCTTCTCATTCTGTTTACTGGGTTGACATGGACCGAAGCCATCTGCCCCTTCTGCAATCACCAAACTACAAAGAATATTAGCATGGATGGGCTGCACACACCGTACACGTTATAAATCCCGATATTCTGCACGCCTGCCGAGAACAACAGCGCAAGCGACGTCTAGCCAACGATGTATTTTTTGCCGTCGTGTTGAAAATTGTACCTGCTGCCATGTTGAAAAAATACAATTCTGCACGGTCAGTATACAGATATAATCAACCATCTGTACGTTCTGTACATCACTTTTTAATTAACTTTAATTAACTTTTTTTTTTTTCCTGGATGCTACAAGAAGATTGCGAAAGTGTGAATATTTTCATGTTAAACGTGACGATTCAAAGATTCAAATCATACGACTCTTACAGACATGGTTTGTAGAACACAATTTCTCTCTCTAGAGTGCTGTACACCATTATTAAATGGATGGCACACACTTACATACAGGAGTCCCCCCTGACTGACTGACCTGAATTCTGCCGCTTGATAACCATGGTGTGGTATATAGGCACATTCAGGTCAGTATTGCATTAAATTACATTTGTTTACCTGCTGAAGTAGCTAGTGAAGAGTGTACACTTCGGGGAGAAAACGATACTCTATTAATAACAGTTCACAGGACTTCCTTGTGTGCTGGAAGGAAGGCACGCATTCATTAGATGGTGGTGGGAGTTTGACAATTCAACTTAAAACTGATTTAGAGGGGTTATTACAAAACTAATATTATTGCTGAAAACGAATTTGTTAAGCAATTCATGACTGTGACTCTATGACTGTGACTGTGATCATTAACTTAAGTGGAATTGGATAGTATTGATTTGCATTAGTGATTCGTTTTAGGTGAGCACGTGCAATAATAACAGAGAGGCGTGGGTATATGGCATGTAGTGAACCAATGTATGCACTTGACAACTAAAATTGATTGTTTCAATCTACTTTCGCGAACGTATAGAGAATACTCACATGGATGGCTCTCTATCCAAGCATAATGTAAACACAGACCTCATGAATGAAAACTACCATTACGATATGGTACTATGTGAAATCTGGACCAGGCTCCCGGAATAGACCCAAGCCAATGAGCGCACTGGTCACAATGAAATCACTCCTATCAGGTATGTGACCATGTTCAAAACCTACTGCCAATGGCATCAGTCCTACTGTGGTCCAAGAAGCTATGACCAATAAATCTATGAGAATGTCTAAAATAATGGAACAACCAGAATTTTGATCAGATTAAGAATCTTCTCCTAATGGCAGGGTCAACACTTATTAACGATATTATGTTTTTGAGTTATCATCTTTGGTCCTTGTCATTAAGATTACAGTGAAAATAAACAGTGAAGTAAATGCAATTACACAAAGTCCATAAAGTCTGTTGCTTGATGGTAAGTTCATTGGTTCTTGGCCAGAGATAGTTGTAATCAAAACCGTTGCTGTTTGATAACAGCATAATATTCAGCATGTGTGTATACTGTCATGTCTGTGTGTGTTTCTATGTGTGTGTGTGTGTGTTAGTGTTAGCGTGTGCGTGTCAACAACTACAATAGCCTTGAAGTGGTCATTATGGAGTGAGAGATTACACTTGCTGAGTCACAGCTTCTATGAAAAAACAAAAGTCTAAGCTATGGGTAAGCTTTAACCAAACACGCACGCACACACACACACACACACACACACACACAGAGTGTTCAAAGCAGAGTGAAATCAAACACAATAGCAGGATATATTGTAACAAACAGATATGGGGAGTTGTTTTGTAACATGGTAGATGGTTATCTCACATTTCATAACTCTGGGGCATGTACACCGAGGGCATAAAACACTCGCACGTGCACACGTACGTACACACACACACACACACAAACAGACACGCAGGAGTGACCCCACAATGACCACATCGTATAGATTGTAAAGTGTTATCCGGCTGGGATTTAGAAGAAACACTTTGCCCTGAGGACTGGAGAGAGCCAAGGTAAGACGGCTGCAAACTTTCCAACTGTCTAACTCCATATCGGATAATCTTTACTTTAGATTGTTTACTGTAAGCATACACAGTAAATAATCTTTGTCTACATTGATTTTTAGATCAAAGCCTGTTTTCAGTGATAAAATGTGTTTATATGATACCGTATGATTTATGCAGCAGGAGGATAGATGAGTATCATAAGGAAAGCAGGTTTCATTGTAAATAGCAACAGCTTCAAGGTTGGCATGACAAATAACTGTTACATTCATAAATCCTCGTGGTTCTAGAAAGAGACTCAGGTGAAACAGATGTTTACTTTTGTCCATTTTGTTAAAAATAATTTACAATACAATTTTTTGTGGTGTGCAGTTTGTATTTGAGACTTCGGCCAATTCTGTTAATGATAATGTGGAGACTATTTCTTGTCACCAGAGTAAATGATTTCAACTAACATACAGCCCCAGAGGACAATATCTCATAAGAGGGCTTTATATTGCAAATATGTTGATTTTTTTGTATTACTATTATTGTTATTATGCACGCTTTAAAGCCAGACAGACAGGATTTTTGCTTTAACATATCATCATAAAATAAATTCTGATTGCATATTGTAATTAAAAAAATGCAAAAAATAATTTTGCATGCCACCGGGTACGATCCCCCATGAAAATAGAAAGATCTACAAACAGCATAAAGGAAGTGTGTCAACCAAAACAGGAAGAGCCTCTTCTATGAACATCAGTCCTCTTCTTTTGACAGTCTTGCTTCTTTTTTTCACTAAGCTTTGTAAACAAATTCAAGTGTGTAAAGTTGCTAGGCTGTGAAAAAAGTGTCTTGTTTGTCTTTGCGACAGCTATGGTAAAAAGATGATACCACTTTAATAGATTATACCATAAAATATAATACGCTAATACCTCTCACCCGGACTCACGTTTTTATCAGTATTTTATTACTGCTCCATTAGTCCAATTGACCCTTCGCTAAGCCCCTCCCTAGAACGGGCACTGTCCAATCCTACGTTAGCAACCGTAACTAGGCGCAGGAAGCCTGTTAAGCTTTCAGAACAAGGGAAAATGCCGAAAAGGTGTTCATATGGAACCTGAAAGTCCGACAGTAGATGTCCTCAAAGTTTAGAGGGGGATGTCGTATTTTTCGCTTGTCCAAAGCCAAAAATGTAAGAGGAGAGATGTCGGATATTGATTAAACAGTGTGGAAGACTTCACTCACAGCTGAATCCATAATAATGATAATGATAAGGATAATTTAGTTTTGCTAACAATGGGCTAAAACGAATATTAGATAATGGAAGCTATAGGGAGTCGTAACTAAACGTTAGCTTAAAATAAAACAATATATTGACTTACCCTGCTGTGCATTGGAACAGGTGTTATGCTGAGTTCTGTCTGGCCGCCGAGAATTGCATGCATCTAATGCATCCACACTGTGACTTTATTTCTGGAGCTCTATGAATCAAAATGGTTTAACCAGCACATATTCTGGGCCGTTTTGGCTCGACAGTGTGAATTTCGTACATTTAATGACCTAAGCTGATATAATAGGGGACGCATTACTCGGCAACAATCAGGTCTGCCGAATAAATGCACCGCTTAACACTCAGTAATGACACTTCAAATCAAAGTTTGATAGGAATCAAATGGTTTTATCAACACGTACTTTATTTGATCGACTTTGACAGAGTGAATTTGACACCCCACATCCATTTTTCCGCATTTGAAAAACTCATTTTATCTGCCGCGAGGTGCATGCAATTCTTGGCGGGGAGGCACAACCCTGCGTAACACCTGTGAGCTTTTCCCTCGATTTTAATGTCCTCTTCATTCACAATACTTTGCCGACAAATTATATTGTGAGTGTAGCTCTCAAATGCATATTGGAGTCCTTTCTGTCTACTTCTCTATTATATTATATATCTATAATAATATTTCAGAACTCTTATTCCAGAAATTTGCTATTATTTCCTATGGAATATATCATATTATAGTCGAAAACGCTATATAGAGCTCCGGGCGTCATGTGACTTATTTTGTTTACATCGCCATGTTGTCAGGAAAGCGTGAGCAAAAATGAATGGAGCGTCGATTTCAAGCCGTCAGAGTTCACTGCGCACTTTATTTCCAAGGACATTGAACACTGTATTGCAAAACTTGATAGATTAACATTACTGACTCTTATAATGCCCCAGGTGCTTTTCACATATGAAACAGCCGGAATGAACAATGTTCCAGACCTGCAGTATCCAGACATCTACAATTACCTGATCAACTTACTTGTCCTACTCTGGACAGTCTTTGAAAGTCTACAAAAGCTTGGAGGGGTACAAATAGACAATCTGAATTTGTGATGAATATTCAGCTTCGGAGTCTACCGGCTAAAAATTGCTTTGTCGTCACTGGAAGGGTGTTACTTCATCTTAGTTAACGTTAGCATAAGCAACAGGCAGTGTAATGTAATCAGTGTGCTAACTTGTATGTAGCGTTAGCTATTTTACCAAGAGTTAACTACATTATCACTGTGTGAATGAATTTAATTGAATGACGCAATACTCCCGCTTTACTGCAAATATGGCAGCGTTTTGACTTCCTGACGTCAACTACCGGAGCTCTATTGACATGCCGGGTGCGAAAGCTTGACAGCCGTAGCAACAGTAACCAAGGGGGGCGGGACTTAGCGAAGGAACAATTGTATATTTGTTATCATTACATTTACAACCTGTAACTTGATTGAAATCTCACCGTGCTCAAATTAATTTGAACGAATTGCGTGCATTTTAAATTCGTTCAAACTTGATATTTGGAAAAAGTGACAGCCCTACCACAGACACCCGGTTCTTAATACTCATAATACTGCAAATGCAAGGGCTTTCATCAGTGGGCCATAGGCTCAATCACCATTGCGTTACCTCACCCGGTGATAGATAGTGACTTAACAGACATTTATTTAAATGAAAATCTTCTGAGATCTTCGAGATTGCCACTTTAAAGTTCAAGTTAAAAAATAAAAACTGTTTAACCCGTAAGGAGCACTGTCTTAGGGTGTTAGTGGTCAAACAGATAATAAAACAGATTTAAAACCAGGCTGACAGCTACCATTTAGTATGCATACGTACAGTATGTCATCCAAGTTTGTAAATGTAAGTGTATGAGTTTGCTTGTGTGTTTGTTATGATTTTGCAGGCGTAGAGGTATGGCTGTAGGCTAATTTTGCACACTGAATATATTTAGAGTGAGTCAAAGAGAAGAATAAAAAGAAGGTTGACTGGGTTTGCACTGTATGATGTGTGTGTGTGTGTGTGTGTGTGTGTGTGTGTGTGTGTGTGTGTGTGTGTGTGTGTGTGTGTGTGTGGGTCTGTGTGATGAAGCTACTCACCACAGGCCCAGATCTGCCTGTC